>JBCJKH010045331.1:0-18690 GCA_039877255.1 Loriculus beryllinus | reverse complement strand
CTCCGGGAGCAGGGGGAGAGCAAGAAAGGGGGGTTGAGTGAGTGAACGAGCTGTGTGGCTGGGTCTAAACCACGACACCTGCCTTCTATCTTATATGGAAATTTCTAATCTGTCCCTTGCCTTTCAGGAGCACACAGAGCTGCTTCCTGTCGCAGGGCCAGCAGAACCAGTAGATGAATCTGAAACTTGCTTTGTATTCACATGCTTTGGGTCTTGAATCCCCTACTTCCTAGACATCCACATCAAATTGCTTTATTGCTTGTAATGTACAGACTATCAGATTCTTTTTCATTACTGCCCGTATGCCTTTGCAAGCATTATTTTGTACATTCATTGTTCCCTGGCACAGAACAGGAGTTCATGCCAGCTCACTTGATATGCCTGCAGATGTGAATTTCAACTAGAGAAGATCGTCACTCACATAACTAATACGTGTTTTAACTTTCTAATCATATTAGTCATAGAAACTTTCTACACAACTGCAGTATATATTTTTATTGAAGCTGTGTTACGTTCATCTTAAGTTATTTTAGGTAGAACCAGCAATGTTCTTTTGTGGTTGGTTTTGGGTGGGTTTTTTTTTTTCTTTATTTAATCATCTTGTTTGTTATCATCCCTTTCAAGTGAATATGCAGTGGCTTTTTTAAGTAAACAAGCAGACTCAGTAGGCGGACAAGGGCATTGGGGAGCATTGTGTCATGACTGTAAAGGCTTGCTATGTCCAAGTAATGACCGCTTTACTAACAAATAATTGGATCTAGGCTGTGTTGCTGCTGGCTTTAGGTATTTTTGTATGTTTATTTATTTGTACTGATATAATATATTCTCAAACCTGTACACTCATGCTTAATAACTGCTGATCAAGAGTATCTTCTGCCTGTAAGATTATGCATATAATTACCATTAGTGTTTGAAGAAAACTTTAGGGTTGAATGACTTTTTCCTGCAAGCATCAAAGATGAAGGTTTACATAGCATTGTAAGTATTTCCTGTAAAACAGTGTAGGTGTCTGTGCATTCTTTTGCCCTGAAAACCATAGAAAGCAGAATTGGAAAATATCATGAGCTTATTAATGATGATAATAATAGTATAAGCAATTAATGCAGATATAGAGTGTGCACTGCCTAACTTCAGTGTCACTTACAATGGACGATGTAGGCCATACAGGGAGAAGAGATGTTCAGAGGTGAGGGAAATGAGATGCAGCACCATGATCTTGCTGAAGTGGACAGCTTTTTTGAGAGTGCTATCAGTGGGACTAGGATTTCATCAAGTAAGACCAAACTACCTGGGGGTGAAAAGACGGCCTTGAAATCTAAATCTAATGATGAGTCCCAGTTTAGATATAGGTCTATATTTCGTAAAAAAAAAAAAAAACCAACCAACCAAACAAACAAACAAAAAACCTAGCAACTTTCTCATGGCATCATTTGTCATCTTTTTAAGCAACCACTGTCAATGCTAACACAAGCTTTGAGTGGACGGACTAAGGAAAATGCCAAAAAGCAGCTTTTTTCAGGCAGACTGAAAGATAAAGTGAATTCTTAGACCAGGGGCTATTTCTAGCCCATCTAAACTTAGAATATCTTAGTTTGAATGTCTCTGAGTGCATTACAAGTTCATCTCAATTAGACATAAGCTTTTTGAAAATGGCTTTAATATCAACTAGATTCATGAATGCATAAACTTTAATGTACAAAACATGATCTTTCTGCTGAGGAGTTTCAAGTAAAGCTAAAAAATGAATGCATTTCATTTTATTGTTTGCAAGTTGTGAATAAATCTGTCACAGGTAGCCTGAGATGTTTGAAATCAAGAGTGTGAGACCAGTGAGGTCTTTCCAGAGTCTGGCTGAAGCAGTCTGTGAGGTGTACATAATAAAAACAGTGACACTTAGAACCCTACTCCTTTAAAAAAAAGCCTTGTTTAATTGAAATTTGAGAGCCTGGACAAAATAGATACACAGAACCAAGTATTTATAAAGAAGCTAAATTAACTGAAACCAAAGTCTTAGTGGAAGATAAAGTGCATTAAAATCTGATCAGCTGAAACTTCAGACACAAAGAAGAAGTCGAAAAAGTCTTTTACTCTGTTATAAAAAAAAAAAAAAAAAAAAAAAAAAACAACAACAAACAAAAAACCCCAGAAAATACGAATTTTCATTTTGTGGATTCCTTCATTCTGAAGTTTATGTTTACTGCTATTTTGAAACAAGGAAAGAGCTTAGGAACTCTTTGTGGTAAATAATAATGTCAATCCACTGACACTACTAGGAGCCTTGACTGAGGGCACCCCTCTGGCAGGGTGCCTTAGAGCCACAGGAATCTTAGGAGACCTCATCTTGAGCAAAGTAGTTAAGGCAGAGCAAGTATTCCCAGTGGGACATCTTGGAGCCAGAAGTTAGGAGGGACTAGGCTGCTAGAAACCTGATAAGAAGTCAGAAAATATGTCAGATGTTCTCTTTTGGGAGGGTTTTGGGAGTTTGGTTTTTTGTTTTACTGTGTTTTAATTCTGATTGCTTTCAGCAGAAAAATATGTAGATTAACTGCAGAATTGTCTGCTTCATTATTGTATGGAAAATTCAAATGGCTTCCCTTGTGTTGCAGATGGGGTAAACTTCCTATGCTTGGGAACTTTATATAAGGAGCAAACGCTTCCCTGAGAACTTTATTACTATCCAGTCCATGTTTAAACTTTCGGTGTTCCTGAATGTGTTTATCTTCTAAGTGACTTGATATGAGACACCTGATTAGGAAGCAGAGACAGGACACCTGACCCAGACTAGCCAAAGGGGTATTCCATACCACAGCATGTTATGCCCAGGTTATAAACTGGGAGCAGTTACATGAAAGGGCTAGATCACTGGTGGTGAGTGGTTGTCTTCTCTCCTCTTTTTATTTCCTTTATCATTATTATTATTGTTGGTACCAGTAGTGGTTTGTGTTATACCTTAGTTACTGGACTGTTCTTATGTCAGCCTGTGGGAGTTAAATTCTTTCGATTCTCCTCTTCATTCCTCTGGGAGCAGGTAGGGGAGGGAGTGAGTGGCTGCATGGTTCTGAGTTACTGGCTGGGCTTAAACCACGACAGCATAGCACAGCATAAATTGCAGTCATCCTTGGCAACTGCTGTTTGTGTTGGTCAACATTAGAAGCCAAATATGACTGCGGTGCAATGGTCCAAGTAATAACATTCAGCACTAGTCCTCTGTTTTACTTTAAAACATTGTAAAGTCCCAAACCTTTTTCAATTTTTCATTTTTTTAAGTGTGGGATTCAACACACTTTTAAGAATCCAGTAGTTTTGAATTGTGAATCAAGGTGAACATGGTGATTATACAAATAAAACAGGATTAATTTGGGTTTAAAACTATTTCAAGGTCAATGATGATTCAATTTCATTTAGGAAGAAAAAAAAAATAAAGATGTCCAGCTTTCCCTATAGATTCTTTCTGGCCTTCTTCCTGTCAGTGATTTCTTTTCTAGCTAATGAAAGCAGGCCAAATGTATTTTTCCCTGCTTTACTGTTTCCACTGTGAAGGTGAATCAGACGACTCGCCACAAAACTGTAGTGGATTCAAGGAGAGAAAGAACAGGGCTGAGTGAAAGATGAGTTAGGAAGTACATTTTAAGTCCAGCAATTTTCAGCAAAGGAAAGATCATGTGTGTGAGGAGGATTAGAGGCCCTCTGTGCATAGAGCCTGGGAAAGGTGATCATTCATCATTCTTGTGAAAGCCCTCTTTTTCAAGAGAACCCTTTCCTCCCAGCAGTTTTGCATTTCTGTGAACCCCGCCATTTATGGCGTGGGTTTATTTGGTTTGAGTTTGGTTTGGGTTTTTTAATTCACAGGTTTTGAGGGTAGCTGTACACTGAAAACACCTTAGGGGCATGAACTACAGAAATCTAACAAGAGTTACTTGATATTAATTTTCTGCCTTCCTCTCTGTTGCTCCCTCTCACCACATAATACTAAGGCAAAAACAATTGCATTTTCTCCTCATTTAACTGAAACACATTATTTTCTTTGATGCCAGCAAGGAGATTTATTTTCCACGTTTAATTCGCAAGTCAAACAATAACACACATGCTTCTGCAGAATTTTTTAAAGGTTCTCCAGCCTCAGCTGAGTAACAGGTCTTAGAGAGCATGTGCTTCATGTTTTGTCATTTGCAGAGAGCATTCACTTAATTTTTTTCCTGGCTTTCACAAGCAAGCTGACTGATAGCTGGTTTATTCTCTATTTCAGGTTGTGGAGACTAATTTGGTTGCTTTCGACTGTCACTGGATCATTATAAATGAGGTAACTGTCAAGTGAACATCGTTGTGCACCATAAATCCTGTATGAATGTTTCTGAAGAAAAAAAACCCAAGAAAATTAAATTGAAATTCTATTTTTTAAACTGTGAAATAGGTTATTCCATGAATGCATGTCAGCAAAAATATGGCAAGTCAGTATATGAAGTAGCTTTCTATATAAGTCGTTGAAAAACATAGTTCATAGATTTGATGACATTCACATTTTTCATTTGTTTTATGGAAAGCAGAACCCTTGAATTCCTTGGGGAATCTCTGTTGGGGAAAATAAAAAAACAAATTGCTTTCTAAGCATTGTTATTTGCACATTGCAGCAGATTAAATGGCGGCACAATCGTAGTGGTTGCCACTTAATTGCCTTCAGCACTCCAAAACTCTTCCTCTGGGCTGTGGTTGCATTACTTAGGAGAGCTGAATGACGTACGCAGAGAACCATACATTATCCCTTATTAGCTGTATAGTCTTATATGTGAAATGGGTGAAAGCCACAATAAACTTCAGTCTGACAAACTGCTGTAGCCGTCATTAAAATCTCTGTATTTCGTTTAGTCATTCCTGTTGTCTATTTTAAAGAATGTGAACATGTTTAATGCCATCTCTGCTTAATCTGCTTCTGGACATAAATCCATATTCCCACCTAAGTAACTTACTTTTAACATGTGTTTCAAAATGTTAATAATCTCAATATTTTGCAAACAAAATGAGATTAGCAATAAATAAGATTTGTAGGTAAGGTTATGGATAGTACCATGCTTTGTCCTGTTTTTCCTTATCACTATGTTCAAATTCCAACAGAAACTTGAGTATTTCCTGAGTGGTGAAAGTTGCTTAACATTGCTTGCTTATGGCAACATTTTACCAGTTCAGTAATGAGGTTATAGTGCCCCCACTTAAACCGTGGAAAATTTGGAAATGCAGTTATTTAGGGGCTCCTTACTGTGTGGTGTGTAACATAGCTACATATCATATCTTCATATCAAAGTCCATTGGATATGGTTGTCCATTTGCTGTTGATGACCTCAGAGCTCTGCCCATTTTGTTGCTTACATGAAGCTTTTGTGACATCTTTGACAATTTATGTATCTCTGTGTGTATGCCCGTATTGGCTAAATCAGACTGTTGACTAAGTAATTGTAACGCTGCTTCTTTGGCCTCCTAATTTTAAAATTTTACATGATTTATTACAGTCAACATGCACATTGTTTGGCAAAATCCACAGATGTTTCAAATAATTGAGATACCAAAATAGGATTGAATTGATTTGCTTTTCCATCAGTGTGCTAAGGGGATACAACACACTTACAGAGTATACTAATATAGAAGGAAATACCACCTTCAGTTTTGTGATCAGGAATCTGCTTAGACTTTTCGAGGTAACATCTGTTATTTTAATTACTCACTCTAAATGCTATAATACCTGGAAAGAGTTCCTTAATTTTTACAGTCCCATTAGTTGCTATTTAATGTAACACAGCAGATTTGCTTGAAAACTGTGTATCATAATAGCAATGTATGTGTAGGAGGAGGGGAGTTGTTCTTATAAAATGAAAGGATTCATAATTTTCTAAAGCAGAATACATTGTATTAGACCTTTGCAAATACAAATCTCCTCTGATCAGTGCAGTCAACTGAGGAAAATAATTGTTCCTGTTTCTTCAGGGCCTTAAAGCAGATGGTGCAATTCTTTATTTAAAATTTGCAGGAGTCATAGATATGAATGTAGTTATGATCAAATATGCCTTAAAAATATTACAATGGATTTCTAACATTCTGTCTGTTTCTGCTTGTTTCTTTTCCCCTGCACAATAGTAAATAAAACCTCAAAATACCAAAATAGTAAAATTATACATATACTATGACTCTTAAATCACAAGTGTACAGTAAGCTTAGATTTTATTTACTGGAACTAAAGAAGGTGCATTTGTATGATTTCAGCACTTTCTTTTGCTCTTTCTAAGTGAAAGAAATGTTCTTTTTATTTTAAATTCATGTGCCTCAAATGTTTTCCTTCATTAAACATTCGGGGTCATCTTACTATGCCTATGGCTGCCACCAGTTCTCTATTACTATTGTTTACTCAAGGACCGCTGAAAAGAAATTGCACTGCCTACAGTTACCATACAGGAGGTGCAAATATTAATGCTACTCTACAAAGGATTGGTTGGATTTCATCTGCAATAATGTGTGCAATTATGACCAGCTCTATTAAAATTACAATGGAACGGGTGCACAAAAAAGCTGATTTGTGTGCGAAGAGACTGAAAAGGTTGGTTTGATTAGCCTATGAAAACAAGACTGAAAGAGAAGATAGGCTCTCTGTTTATAAACACAGAGAGAGAGTGAATAAATGCATCATTGTCAAGGTCGAGAGGACAAGGTTGGCACAAAAACAAATGAGTTCAACTTGGCCATGAATAAATTCAGATCAAAACTTAGTAAAAGGTTTCTAATTACCAGAGACATCAGTCTGGAAAAACTCCTTCTTTGAGGGGCAAAAAAATCAAACCCAAAAACAAAACAAAAAAAAAAACCCAAACCAACCAAGCCAAAAACCCCAACAAACTTTTTTTAAGAACAGTTTATGGAAAAAGATCCAACAGGTTTGCCCATCATAGCACAGGAGATGACTGGGAGACACACAGGGTTGTATTCAAAGGCTGCTTTCAAATGAACCCGTTTTTTCTACGGGAAGGCTGGTCCTTGGCTGATGAATTCATCTGGTTCTACCATGTTTCAGCCCAATGCACTCCACCATGAAGAAGAGCATAAGGCATAACTATCTTTTAAGCCCAAGAGGCTAGATCGGGTTCTAAAATCACAACTCAGTTCTAGGAGCTCACATAATTTGACATTTTAGTATGGATAATAGAATAATAATAGCATTATATAGGTTCATTTGAACCCTTACATTTTCTAGTGGTGATGGCAGGTCAGATGTGAAATGCCACTCTCTCTGGTGCAGATTGGTAACCAAGCTGCCAGCTCTTTCTTTTTCAAAGGGGAGAGCCAATGGACAGACTGGCTTAGCCCTGTTATCGCCAAACTCCTGGATTTTTTCCTCTGTGAAAGCTAAAAATGTATTTGTCCTATCAATTGTCCTATCAATTTTCTTCCTTTTTTGCATCATACTCTCCAGAACCTAAGGAACAAAGAGGAAATAGAGAGAGCAAATTATTATGAAGTTCAAGATCTGCCTTTACTTGTCTTGGAACTTCATCTACTTATGCCTTTCCCACGGTTACTTCTGTTTGGAAGGTGCTGAGAAATTCAGGAAGGGCATAACACAAGTGCTTTAGCATGGGCAGTGGCAGACCATGAGCCATCCTCAAGAGAGTGTACAGTGCCCACCCTTTCCTGCTGTGGCTCCTGCTCTCTGCTGCTGGCTTTTGGAGGAAGAAATGATCTCCTCTCCTGAGTGTCTTGAAGAATGTGATGAAGACATGGCATGTAGTGAAAAACAGGGCACATCCAGTATATGATAAAAATACTGGAATCATCTTGGACCCCAGTTAAAATGTCTCCATAAGGGAATTTTGCTGCCTTTGTTTGGTGCTTATTACAAGACTGAACACATTCTTTCCCTTCATGTCTCTGTCTACTTGTGCAATTGCTCTGTGGTGAATGGTCTCTGCCTAGGCTGCTTATCTTAAAATGAGACAATGAAAACTGAACAGCAGTGTAGGTTAGGTCTTGCTTCCAACTGGAGTCTCTGCCTGATATTTTGGTGTGATCCTCTTCAGTTCCTTTTCCTAATTCATTTGTAAAGACCTATTAATTTAAAATAACACTTCTTTCCTTATTTATTTACCTAGTCAGATGAAATGTGTATCTAATTTTATCTTTGCTCCGTTTGAAATAGAACAACCTCCCCTTTAGTCCAAGTTCAGACCAACAAAAGAAAGCTTTGAAACTATGTACTGAACTTCTGATAAAAAAAAATATCAAAACCACATAACCTAACCTAAATTTATACAGGTGCCAACTCAGTTCAGTTTGGCCAACTGTGTAATACTTTTTTACATTTAGTGCTTGTGTAACAGATCATCTGCCATTATTATATCGTTATACTGTATCCTCCTTTGAAGTGCAAATGAAAATTGTTTCCTCTCATACAATAGTTGCTTTATATAGTTTTCTTAAGTCAGATCCAAAATTCAAGAATGAGCGATGATGTTAGAGAGTCATTACATAAAAGGCTTGTCACTCAGTCAATGCCAAGTATTAAAAAATGACAAAGAAAGATATAGCAAATTACTCGAGTTTTACTTTGCATGGCATTGCTTTGTTGTTAACCTAAAATCTGAATATATGATATGATCAGTGGCATTCACAGCATTTTAAAATAATAGCTGTCATTAATCTATTGATGTATATATACCTCCTTGGCAACCAGACAAAAATCTCTTTGGTGTTTTGATTCTGTTATTAGTTCCCAAGTGCTGTGTATGAGGTAGCAACCTAAAGGTTAAAATGAGAACACTCTAATTAAAATGTACCAAAAATGCTGAGTATAGAAAAAATAAATAAACTTTTGAGGCAGAAAAGATAAATGTTTGAGCAGCTGAAAGTCAAAATCCCTTTTAAAGCATTACTTAGCAATGTAACATGGCCATGCAGGTATCAGGCTTTACATTATTAGAACAAGTCTAATAGTCTTGCTGTTACAGTTTGGGCGCAGTGTATAATGAAACCAGGCAAATTTTTTTTAGCTCCTCTGAGAAAGGATATCATTTAAAATCAGGACAAGAAATTTCTTGAGCTCTCCTTTCCGATTATATTGAAAATTATGTGCATTTTGCTAAAACAGCAGTTTTTTTTTTTTTTTTTGTTTGGTTTGGGTTTTTTACCTTGCAGCTAGTGAAATGATACAGACTAAATGAAAAGAAGGCTTTTTAAGCTGAGATAAACCATTATCTGTGGTACATTAGGAATTAATCGACCAGAAATGCAAGATATTACACTGGACACAGCTGTTGACATGTGGGTTTTTTTTGTTTGTAAAAAAATCTATATTTCATAAATAACATTAAAAACAGATTAATTCAGAAACTATGACAATCTGTGAAGAAGAATAAAATACTTGTAGTCAGGAGAGGAGAAGCTAAAATTTTCATCTCATGTATTTTTCTTCCAAAATTTAATGGGATTACCAAGATTTAATTTAAATACCAGTATGTCCAAAGAAGTTGCTTCAAAATAATTAATTTAAAGAATGTTAGCTGAAGCCAAAATTACCAAGATAGTTGCCTTAACATTTCAGGAGCTGCTTTTCTGAAAAGCTCAGCTTCTTTTTCACAAGAAAAATTCCATAATTTGAGTTCAAGTCTATCTCCTTTTGTCTCCTAAGGACTTGATTATGGCCATACATCAGGAGGGTAGAGAGCATTTAGATACAGTCGTAACAGATAATGGCATTTAGTTACAGGTATAACAGTGCAGATTTGCTGCATCCTTTAAAAAATGGAAAGCTATAAATACACAAATGAGAATCAGAAATACTCAATAAACTGTGGCTGTAAACTAGGGTATGTTAAATGCAGGCTCCTTGACCCCCTTCCTTACTTGGAGAGACGAGGTGGGAGGGAGGGTATACAGAAATTTAAGCGTCTGAAAAGTTCAGGGCATCAGCCTCTGTAGTTAAGACAGATTATGGACAAGCAGTTCAGCATGATAAAAAATAAATTCTTGTTAAAAAGATTGAGCAGTTTTGTAGATTTTTTTCTCCTGCTTTACAGAAAAATGCACATAATTGCCTTGAAAGCTACTAGCTGACCCTATTTGAGTCACCAGAAAAATGTTGTTTAAATAAAGTTCAAGTTCTTGTATGAAGATTAGAGTCAGTTGCTGTAGCTTGTGAGCCCGTGCTCTTCTCACTCCATGTTCCCCGCGGGCCTCATCATTCAATGGTGTAAAGGACCATATTTCCAAACTACAAGAATTTATACTGAGTTAAAACTATTTTCTTGATTTCCCTAACCTGCCTTAAAGTTAGTATTTTAAAGTTAATATTTCATATATTGGTGTATTTACATAGGGTTTTGTTTTTTAATTTAAAGTATGTCCATAGAGATGAGTGTTCAGCTGTAAGCCTTAACAGGTGCTCCATGGAGTAAAAAGTTGGGTTTAAATTAGGTCGTGCTATAAACAATTATGTACTCACATAGAATGATCTGATGCATTTTCTTTACCCTTTTGGTGAATCATGTTTGCTAACTTGCTCATTGTTCATAGATTGTTGATACTCATTTTCCAGGGAAAGAACAATTAAGGCCTGAATAGCTGCCTATGCCTTCACAGGTCCTAAGTAATGCTACATTTAGAAATACGTCACGGTATGACTTCCTACTGATTTACACTGCCAAGGGTGCTGTGAAACACTTTTACTTAAAAGATCAAAGGTAAAAGGAGAGGGAGAGAAAACCCAAAATGAAACCCAAAATGAAACAACTAAGCTCAGTTACATCTACAAAGATTTGGTAAAGTTTGGGCACAGTACATATTAAACTTTGGCAACTGTTGTAAGGGTGTTATGTCAGTTGTTTTAATGAGCGTGCATATGTTCTTTTTGAGGTTATGGCAGAGCTGGACAATAACTGTGTAGCAACCACATGCCTTTTAGTCCTATCAGTTAATTTTTTTGTTTATACTCTGTTGGTAATATTTCTGATTTTAATTTTTATGTATATTGTCTCCCTTGCCTTATCTTCCAGGAAATAAATGATGTAGATGTGCAGGAGCTGGTGAGAAGGTCAATTGGAAGGTTAACAATTATTCGACAAACATTTCCAGTCCCTCAAAATATAAGTCAACGCTGTTTCCGTGGGAACCACAGAATATCTTCATCACTGTGTGATCCGAAGGACCCCTTCTCCCAAAGCATGGAGGTAGTTCATGTACCTATCTATTCCCACCCAGGAACTGTCTTTCTAGATCAGATCAAGGTTTTACCTCAGGGGCTTAGTGTAATTCAATGTTTATTTTTTATGTTCTTTCTGACATGTAGTTTAATGGCTTATGGCATGGCAAGAAAATACTTGGGCAGTGTGTGAGTGAGACTGATGGCCTATAACAACTCCCCTACCCCACAACAATTGAGAAAAAAGTCCCAAAAAGCCACCTAATCTCCAGGCAGTAGGATAGTTATTTTGTTGTCCTGTTAAATTTTACTTTTTATCATCTCTCTGAGGAGAATTTCATCTCCATGGCCAATGTCTCATGTTTTCTCTAAACCTCAGAAGTGTTGTGAGTAGGAGAGCCTTCCTGGGAGCACCTGCATCATCTCTTCCTAGTGTCTTGGTGTATGCACTTAGATCTATGCCTATGTTCCAAAAGAGGTCTTATTTTCAGTTTTTTTATTTGTTAGTTACAGATCACAATTAAACTATAACAGCCTTCCTACCTCATGAAATCAGCAACAAGATCATGGTCATTGTCCTCCTGGCTTCACACAGTTTTCCAGGAGCAGCTTCTCTCTCTCTCTCATGTATCTGGTTGGTCTTCGTCATGACAAAGCTATGGCAAATCAGGAATCTGAAATTGACTTAAGATACTGATTCTACTTTTTGGGGTTTTTGCATGGTCATTTATGAAGTTGTGACAAGATGGCTGCATTGGCAGCGGTGCAGGAGGAGCATATCTGACTTAGCAGCAAAGAGCAGTCATCTTGTGATGCTAAAATTAATGAATGAAGGAAAACAATGGGAGAGAAATAGGGAGGTATTAAAGATTGTCCTTGCTTAAAATAAATATATGTGAGAGGATAAAGAGAAGTGTGGCTGGTCTTGCTCTGTTTCAGATTATCTGTAAGAGCTTTTGTCTCATAATTTTTCACAAAGCAGCCAGTAAACAGCTATTGATGACATGAAAAGCTGGCTGTAGCACACTGCATGGTGTTCCCATTAGAGTTCTTAAAATAAATATGGCTATGTAAGGTCAACAGACGCACAGGGTATTTCTAGAGGCTGTTTAAGAGCCGTGAAATTCTTTAGGTTCTACTATTCTGTTACGGCAGCATGGTCCTACTAGCTACAGCAAGGCAGGAAATAAGAATCATGTATCGATAGGAGACTTCACATTCGATATATTTTTCAATTCAACTTCACTTTCATTTCATTTTCAGTTCAGTAGTGAACTGACTCTA
Organism: Loriculus beryllinus; assembly: GCA_039877255.1. Taxonomy (NCBI): domain Eukaryota; kingdom Metazoa; phylum Chordata; class Aves; order Psittaciformes; family Psittacidae; genus Loriculus; species Loriculus beryllinus. Next base: position 6,236 of record JBCJKH010045331.1, on the reverse strand, counting down.
GGGAAAAAAAAGTTCTAGAAACCAAAGTTTATTCTCTACAAATTGACAAAATCCACTCAATATGTTAGCTTGGACCTTATACCTTAATCTATGCCTCTTTATCAACGTATAGCTTGGAGAGCTATAATAATTCTGTTGAAAGCTTTCACAACATTCTGGTTCAAAGGAATGATGGAAGCTTGACTGCTTTAAGTGTTCTACACAGTTGAGTTGCTTTTTTCATATTTTCCCTGAGATGGCTACAATTCATTAGTGGCTGAGGGACACAACGCTAAGAAATGAAAGGAAGAAAAGACTCTGACACAGTTTCCCTTGTGTGTTCATGTGAGGCACAGACCTTTGAGTACCTGTGGGGTTTGTTTGCTGCTTCTTTGTTCTCCCCAACAATACTATAAATTAACTTTCATTCCAGTGGGAAGTGGAAACAGTTTATAAATTGAAATTTCTAATGCTTTTTTTTTTTTTATGCCATCGAAGTGTGACTAATCAGATATATTCTCTAGAAATTACAAGGGTGGGTTTCTTGATTTTTATTTTTACTGCCCCTGAAGTCCGTTTGAATAATTAAATTTTTCAGCATCTTTATTAAAACACTGAAAAATATTTTGGTGTAGAACTCTCGTGTCTCTGGGACTGTCCTAGTTGAAACAACAACTTCTATAAATTTGTATCATTTTGGAGGCAGGAAGTTAAAACCTGGGTTCACATTAGTATTTAGTACCATAACCGTTTTGTTTAAAAACTAAGTGCAATGGTCTAGACATACATAAAGTAAACGCCATTAGTCCAGATCAATGACTCATACTTACTCTGATTGCTAAATACCTTTCTTCTACACTCTGGAACAAAAAAAAAAAAAAATCACATCCAAATTTTGAATTGCATCCACAGGAGGTTATGCAGTTAGATACTGCTTGCTGATGGAAGTGTCCAGCCATTAGTTTAAGATCAAATAAAGGATCAGTAATCAATTCCAGGCAATGTATTAAATGTCCCAGTAAATTTACATGGGACATGAATAAAAGTGTAAAATAATTTGAAATTACAGCCTCAATCTGTGCATCAGGACAGTTACTAATGAAGCATACTTCTGCTAGTGATAGGGAAGGGTGATTTTGAGTAGTAGAAATTAATTTTGATGTTTTTTTCATTGCATTATCAGTCACTGTTATGAATGTTAAGATGAACTCTTATTGAAGGAATAACAATGCTTAATATTGCTGAACTCTGTACTACTGAGCCCTGTTAATACTTAATGAAGACCCAGCTATATTACTCTAAGACTAGTAAATGCATCCTTCCTCATGAAGTGTGACAATAATCTTCTATTCCCATGATACTAGGTTATGGAAGCTACCTTGAAAGAACTGTCATTTTGTTGAGAAATGATGACTTGGCATCTGTAGGCCTTCATCTATCAATTTAGTCTCATTAGTGACCTTATCGTCTCTGCTCTCTAGAGGTGGTTTGTTTGGGGGTTTTTTGTTGTTTGGTTTGTGGGGGTTTTTTTAATCTTGTTTTGGTTTCATTTTTTTTCCTTTGGCAAAGGCTTGTGTAAAATAAACTTGGCTCACAGCATAGTAATAATTTCTTCAGTCTCCCCTGAATGTCCCTGTGCTGCTGACTTCTTTGGGGATAGTTTTAGCTGGAAAGCTTTGAGTTCTTTGTAGGTTTACAATACACAGAAAAATAATCCAATCAAAATACTTGATTAGTCTGAACCCTGATCCTCAATGCATGCTTTTAATCCTGTCATGCACAGAGGTGCCTAGCCTGTGCATCTGCAGAATGTAAATTAGTTCCTCGGTGAATACTGAAATGGGAATATTCACAGCCATTGGAGTCATGGGAGAACCTTGATTAAGATTAAAGAAGCATGTTTGAGAAAGAGTGGGTAAAGGATCATTGCCTTTTAAAGGAAAAGGGAAGTAGAAATCAAAAGTTCTGTGCATTTATGGTACTACCAACGAAGTTGTAAAGGCAGTGGATGATCTGGGGATTTATCAGGAAAGATACCAGCAGACCATTAGATCTTCTTCAATAAAGTGTGGAAGACAAAATGTCCCAGGAAATTCTGGCAAGGTAAGGAGAAAGCATCTTTCCTGAATGCAAGGCAGGGAAGGAGTCTGTCACAAAACCTTCCTGTAAGAGCTGTACAGATCAGATTGAGGATGACACAGGCAAAGATAGCATAAAGATGGAATTTGCATACAAAAATAAAAATATACAAAAAATATATGGAAATGAGAAATTAGGCAGAAAGCAAGGCTTCTTTTTTTCTTTTTTTTTTTCTTTTTTTCTTTTTTCCTCCTTTATTTTAAGGTGATATGTGGATTTGCAAATCAGTGTTGCATTATTTTGCTTCCTTCCCCTCCCAATAGCTGCAGGACTTTCCCAGTCTTTGTATATTTTTGAGAGGCAGAATAGGGGTATTCGCCACAATGCTGGTGTACTTTCCTGTTGGCAGCTTCCTTCTTTTAAGGTTTTGAGCAGAAAATCTGTATGGAGAAACCGTTACATGGAGCACTCAGCATATTCCGCAGTCTTGGAAATGTCTGTTGTCTGTGACTGATGGAGTTAAAAACCCAGCAACCTTGCCTCAGTCAGCAAATTGCTGCTGGCTAATTGATTTTCAGGCACTAGAAATATTCTAGTCTCTTTCATAGTGAAGCTGAGAAATCTGAGTTTCTCTCAATAACTTCAGGACCCATGGCTTCAAATGACCAGTAGTTATCTAAAAATAATGTTCCCCAAGGTCCTTGCATTTCCAAATATCATTTCTCTTCCCAAGAACCTCTGTTCAGGAGAGCTGAGGTTTCTCCTTATGATAGTGGCTTAAATGTTCCTGCCATTTGAGGACAGAAATGACTGAAATACAGCTGTACTGTAAATTGCTTATTTCAGAAGTGTTCATGATTTCTAAGCTTCTGTTCTTTTACGTTAAAATGTATCTTTCGCATCTGACTTTGTACTATGTATATTTAAAAGTACATGTATAGAAACCATACATGGGTAAGTGGATCAGGTACGCACGTAATTTCTTTTCTGGAGTTCAACTCTTATCTCTTTAATGCCAAATTGGAACTTCCTCGCACAGTATGTGTTTAACTGTGCTCACTGTGAAACATGTACACATTTACTCAGTAAGAGTTTTGTCCTGCAAGGAATCAACAGTCATTGCCAAATACTCTGACAGAAAACATTATAAATTGCAGAATCAACATGCAACTGCACACTGAGAAAGATTTTTTCCGGTCATATTTCATTCCAGAAATTGTCTCATTCAGAACTGATTTAAAAAAAAAAAAAAAAAACAAAAAAAAAACAGGAAAAAAGCATGATGAAATGATTTATTTTAAATTTTCAGAGTTTCTGTTTCTCAAAAGAATAAAACAATCTTGAAGAAAATTTGATGATGTCCAAAAATCTGGTGGCTGAAAATTGAAAGTTGCAGGCAGCTGATTAAAAATAAAAGGAAGTCTGTTTACTTTCATCAGTAGGGCTTTAAATCCTGCAGATGGAGCTGTGCCAGTGATTGGGCTGCCTATCCTACAGATCACTTGTAGCGTGACAGCCCTTAGCTGCAGTTCCTAAAGGAGCTGAAGATATAGCTTATTGACTCTTATAATTTCTTCTTAATATCAAATAAGTCATTTAATTATGAGGGTATTATGGGCAAGGCAAAATAAATGACAAATTCTGGCTGCTGGCGGGAGACCAAAAATAATAATTTTAATACTCCCACTCTTATGTCTTTGCAGATTTCAAACCTATATATATACGACACCGTCCTGCTGTTGGCTAATGCTTTTCATAAGAAGCTTGAAGACAGGAAATGGCACAGCATGGCCAGCCTCACCTGCATCAGGAAGAACTCTAAGCCCTGGCAAGGAGGACGATCAATGTTGGAAACCATCAAGAAGGTACCCTTTTCTTGTATTTCATCGTCTTTGATGAAGGCAGTACTCCCTTATGAAGTGCGTACTGTTCTTGCCAGTACTATCAGTGTCTCTTCAAAGCAATAGTTTTGATATATGTACAGTTTCTAAATTAAAGTCATAGAATCATGGAATGGTTTGGGTTGGAAGGGACCTTGAAGCTCATTTAGTTCTAACCCTACTGCCATGGGCAGGGATATCTTCCACTAGACCAGGTTGCTCAAAGCCCTGTCCAGCCTGGCCTTTTAACACTGCTGGGGATGGGGCAACTTCAGCTTCTCTGGACAACTTGTTCCAGTTCCTCACCACCCTCATAGTAAAGAATTTTCTTTCTAGTATCTAATCTAAATCTACCCTCTTTCAGCTTAAAGCCATTGCCTTGTGCTGTTACTACATGCACTTGTAAAAAGTCCCTTTCCATCTTTCATGTAGGCTTCCTTTAGTTACTGGAAGACTTTTATAATATCTTGTTGGAAAGACTTAAAATTTACATTGTAAATCCAAAAACCCCCAGAACAGTGTGTGTGTATATATATATATATATGTGTTTGTGTATGAAGGTACTTTATCTATGGCTTTCATTAAAAATAAATAAAAAAGAATTTAAAATATAATGTTATTTTGAGAAGTTACCATTCTGCATTAGGTCTTTAACTATCCCAGAAGTTATGATTATGCAGGCAAAATGGAAGGCTCCTTTAAACCCTGCTTATTTTTTCCCCAGTCCCGAGTCAATCTGCGCTAGGTCCAAAATAACAGTTCAAGGCTTTCTTTGGTGGCTGTCTCTGGTTTCCATTCTAACAGTTTGAAGTCACGAGACTGCAAGGATAATCCAGCACACATTTCAGGGGCAAGATACAGCTTTCAGGGACTCTAAACTGTATTGCTCTTAACCTATCAGCACAATTTCAAATTCACACTTGACAGTCTCCTGTATTTTAAGCTATGTTTCAGGCAAGGCTGCTTTTGGAACTTTTCTTCTCAACTTACATTTTGTAAATACTCTTGCAAACTTTTTCATTAATAAACTAAAAGGTATTTCTACTTACTGAACTCCAAATAGAATGCTTGAACCATAGAAGTAAAGATACCCATTTGCCCTTTAGAATTAGAATTTAGTATCTGAGCTGGAGTTTCGGGCAAAGTCTGGTAGCCATACTAGCATCTCTAAAATTAGAAGTGTTCCACCATGGAAAGAGCTGCTGACTGTTTTACATTATGATTATTTGCTTCTGTTGATTTTGGATGTGAGACTGACCCTGAAACTACTGTTTCATCTCTTTGCATGTCAGAGTTTATTCCATTCCTTGCCATACCATTCTAGCTATCCAGTTTATCATCTTCCTCCTAAAATGTTGTGATTACTAAAACAGACTCCTTCCTTGACCTTTCACAGAAGAGCTGCACTATGTTAAAGATCAGTTTATGTAGCTCTTAACCCTGAAACATAAAGAGATATGGCCAAGAGGAATATGAAAGCATCTAAGAAGGCAGGAATAAGTGTAAATTTTAGGGGTGTGGTTAGGTCGCTAAAAAAATTCATCTATCAAATGCAGATAAAATCCCTGATATGTGCAGCTAACTAGGCTTGTATCCTGTTGCTTTTGGGTTTCTCCTCTATTGGAATGGGATGGCTTTGATAAGAAGCTTCTGTAGAAGAACTTCAGTATCACAGCTGCGTATTTTGAAATTAAAAAGTTGACATTCATGAATGTCTGATGAGGTATCAGGAAAACAAGAAAATTAAAAAATAATGAAAGGAAAAATAAAACCCAAGTGAATTAAAAAGTTTTTCTCAAACACATGACTGTTTTCCTTAACTTTGAAAGAAAATACGAAAAAGCTACCATTTAAATAGTTAAATTAGTTTATGAATAAAAGGTTCCGTGTTTTCAGTTTTAAATCACTCTTTCAAGAATGTAGTGTAGGAACATATTGTTAGTTCAGGGTGAAGATACAACCTGAGATTTATTAAATGCTTTTGGAAAAACAGTTTTCATCCTCTGCAAAACTTTAACCCTATCACAGAGCTGGAATCACCGTCTTGTCCCAGATTACCTCTCTCCTCAGTGTAGTTTCAGTGGGTGTTGCATTGTAGCCAAGTATGGTGTTGGTGAGTTAAAGAAGAGATGCCTAATTCCAGCCTGCCTGGAAGGCTGGGGACTAGCTGCTCTCCTGGCAGCGATGAAAGTGATGTTGCCATCTACTGCTTCACACAACTGAGCTCTTACTGTCTTGCTGCTAAAAAAAAAAAAAAAAAAAAAAAAAAAGAAAAACCAGTTCTGGAAGAAGGTTTTC
>JBCJKH010045327.1:37683-57681 GCA_039877255.1 Loriculus beryllinus | reverse complement strand
TACATGTATACGAATCAATTCCATCTTGACACTCCCCATGGTGGCAAGGATCAGGATCACAGTTGTTGATATTCTCCTCACACAGGAGGCCAGTAAAACCTAATAAGAAATGATGAAGAGGAGTAATTAAGAAGTCAACTGGTCTGATGCTGCTGTGACAACAATGCAAAGATAGAATCATATTAATAATCAGCAAAGTGTCAGACAGCACAAAGGGTAACTGGGCATCTCAACTGCTGCCCATTTTCCAGCCCTGGAAAACAACACACTTCTACTGCTCACAGCATTACAGAACAACATCTTGCATGGAGAATCCTGGCACTGGAAGTGGTTTATTCAGAAAAGTAGCAGTGAGAGTAAACATGTAAATCTCCATGAGAAATATTTACTTTCATCAATATAAACTATTTGAAGGCACATTATTTCCTCTAGACAATACAAGCAGGGGGAACTTTTTCAGAATAAGAAGTTACTGCAAGGACACTGCAGAAACCTTCCCAAGGGAACTCCCTTGGCTCATGTCAAAGCTTCTGCAGCTCTCAGAAAGTTTCTTGCCCCTCTCATTGGGAAACCTTTCAATAACTCCAATCAAGCAGCAACTGCAAATTTACGAAAGACTGCATGCAACCTCTTCAGTTAGGAGCAATGAAACAAGCAGCAATTTGGCCTGTTTCATGCTGCTTCAGCTGGGAAACATCCTGAGCAACAGAGAAGGACAGTCTATTCACCAGAAGGGCTAAAACAATGGTCAGGAAGCTAAGAACAGCAAACTCCCTCAAGAGCCCTATTTTCCATGATGGAGCAGAGCTGTATGAAATGGGGACAATTTAAAATAAGTGGTTTTCAGAGATGAGGTTTGGGAGCAACTGCTCATGCTGCCTTTCAGCAGCTAAAGATTAGGAAGATAGAGCTTCAAATTTCAGACACCAACTGGAAACTGATACAAACCAAGCTGCAGGGAATTTCAACAGCTGAAGAGTGATTCTCACCTGAGTATTATAAGTGGATAACAGGCTCCCCATTTTTCATACAGGTTTGTGGTTATTTCTGTGGTCAAACATACCAGGTGACGGCTAACATTTCCAAGTTCTGCGAACGTATGCATGGATGAATGGGTGTGGAGGTAGGTGGGGAGAGGGAAGGGAAGCTAGTTAGAGAGATGGATATAAAAAGATGTTAGGGAAGGAAGAAAACCAAACCGATAAAGAGGACAAAGAGTTGTTGGGGGGGGGGGGGTGTGTAATATCTAGAGACAAATAAAAGAGGAAAGGCCTAAGACAACTGAAGAAAAGAAAAGCCATGATCTACCACTGGGAAAGAGAAGTGGAATAATGCCAGAAGGGAAAGAAAAGACAAAAAGCAAGCAGTAAATAGAGGTATCTGTACAGCATTTGGCCAAACATTTTGCAGTTTTTAGTCACTTCGCAGCTGGCGATTACCATTCAGGGAAAGCATATCACTCATAATATGAGTTTAATAGAGCAAGAACATACTCAAACATTATTTTCCAATAACTGACCTGCCCTAATGATGAATGCCACATTTCGGTCATATAAAAGGCTCTCAATATTAAATAACATTTAGCGCACATTCATTCAAAAAATTATTACCTTGCCTCCTATTGTAGCTCAACTGTAGCTTAATTTAAAAGATCTGTTCCTCGATCTCTTAACTGAATGTCACATGCAGTAAACAAAAGGAGAATTCTAACAACAGTAATTATTCCTCTCCTGATCAGAACTACTGCATTCCTCTACTTTCAACAAATTCACTGTTTCTTCTGGCACTTTGGGGAAAGGTAAAAGGGTGCGACGATTCAAAATGAGAAAAACTGCACATAAGGCTAGCCAACTTAACAGCACATTTCTGGGACAAGGGTAGCTACAGGAATTGTTCAGCCTCTTCCATAATGGAAGAGCTAAAGCCAAGGCATTCTCAATCTGCATCACAAGCAATTCATAAGGCACCATTAATTGAAAGCAACAAAAGTTGTTCCTTACTGAGAATTAGTGTAACAGCTCTGAAGCCTCTTATTTGACCAGATGTAAAAATCTAGATAAAATAGATCTATATCACTCCAGAGGTCTGAAGATAAGAAAATCCCATAGTTAAAACTGATGCTTCTAAATGTGTAATTAACCAAGCAGTAGTGAATTAAAAAAAATTCCACCTCAGTTCCATGCACAGCTCTGTCCATATTTCTGTATGAATGATGCTTGATAAATAATTCTAACTGAATTTTGGCAAGCAGCTATTGTGTGGTATTTCTCCCAGTGAGCACAATTTTCACTGCATTTCAATCTTCCACTTTTGACATAAAACAGCCTGACACAGCAGAAATCAGAATACAAAGTAGTACTGCTCTGAGTATCTCTTGCTCTTCAACTACATGATCTGACTGGGAAGAAAGAAAGGTAAGTCACAGACAAAAAGCTTCACACTGCTGTTTCTTCATTCATGGATTCCACAGTCAATACAGAAGAAGCTGTCACCTTCTGGGAAGAGAAACGGGTCTGGAAGAGGGAGGCCAGAACTCTCATCAATTATGAACTTACTGCTGTCACAAGTGAAAGGCTTTCTGTACTTAGAACACTATTCTCTGCAGCAAAGGAGTAGACAAAGCTTCGCAACAAACAAGCAGTATTTTAGAGAAAGAAAGAATGCTGATGCTTCTTTGACTGCCTCCTTATGTATTTAGGTTACATGTGATCTCCAGTCCAGGGGCTCTGAACATAAAACTAACCTGTGGCGCACTGGCACTCATAGCCATTGGGATGGTCAATACATTTGGCTCCATTGAGACATGGCGTGCTGGAACAGTCATCTATATCGATCTGACACACAGCACCACTGAATCCTGAAAGACAGATAAAACATGAAAATCCAGACGTAATTTGAAGTAGTTAATCTAAACAGCTGCACACAGAGGAATTATTAGCAAAGCCTTAAAACCACCCAAATACGAGCTCAGTAAATCTAAACTGCATCATTAAGCACACAGACCACGCCCTGGGTGGATTGGTTTCTCAACCAAACCAACAGCCAAAACAAAGTTTCTATCCTCCAGGTCAAAGGAGTCTCAGCTTGAAAACTGAGATGGCCAAGTCAAACAGAAATAAAGAAGACGGAGCATACATAAGTGGTGTCCACCACTGGACAGTATGCCTGTCTATAAAAACGAGAAGCCACCAATAAAAACTTTCAAATAAACAAAGCAAGTAACTCAAAATGAAACAACAATGCATAAATCACTAGAGCATTCAGACTAGAATTACAACAGTGAGGAATGTGGTACAATACAGCACTGTATCTTTCAATACACTTCTTGAAACACAAACTATCAACAGGTTATGTCAGATAATGCCAAGCCTTAGGCACTACAGGAAAAAAACCAAAACACTCTAGGAATGTTTCTTGGAGGAAGGAACCAAAGGAGGAGCCAGAACATCAGTAGTCAGTAAGAAAGGACGCAGGGCAGGCTTTTGTCAAGTACATTCTGAGCTCAAGACTTTTTGTAAGCCATCAGGAAAAAAAGTGACATTTACCCTACAGCTAACATTGATCCCTCAGCTCAGCATTTATCCTTCTTTTCTAAAGTGGAGACCCAATCCACCTCCCTCCTCATGCAAGCAAGAAATTACACCAATAGAAAAATGGGTTCTGCCTAAAAACCTCAAAAAAGACAAAAAGCACACAGAGCTTCTGATTTTTAAAATGTATTTAGAATTACTCATCTCTATCTCACTGCAATACCCACAATAACAGAAGTTCATGCTGCTGAGTACCCTTCAAGATGAGACATCCGAGAGTACGTTTCTCAACACCTACCCAGTTACAGGCACAATACTATTGCAACCAATACATGTTGTACTCCAAAAGATGCTGCACTAAGAAAACAGAATCTTGCAAAAAACACACAACCTGCAATCCCTCACTGGTTATCTATGCAGTTCTTGGTAAGGTGAAGCAGGAAAAGCTTCCAGAAATAAGTACTTACCAGGAGGACAGACACAGAGGAAGCGATTGACTTTATCAAGACACTCTCCATTGTTCACACAGGGATTACTCAGACACTCATCAATATCTTCTTCACAGTGAACACCTTTAAAACCTGTTTTTAAAAAAAAGGTTAGAAGAGGTGACTGAAGGCCTTAGAAGTGCCTTGGAAGTGTGACTGCCCCTTATACCAGTGCTGAAAGTCAAAGCTTAGATTCATTTCAAATTTGCAGTATGGACAGAACCTATGAGGTAAGAATATATATCGAAGGTTAGAAAGGGACGTTGAATGTGCATTTTTCACTGTTGCTAAACATGCTAACTTAACCAATAGTAACAGAAGTTTGTGCTGAATTCACATCTAATATGTTCTTCCACTTGATGAGAAGGGGTTACGTTTAAACGCTTTAGAAGATATCAGCATACTTGGGTATACACCAACATAAGCTAAAATGTAAAGAAACAAACACAGCAGATAATTTCAGCTTAAAACTTTTTAGCAAATGACAGAGTCATTAAGAATGGTGAAATACTTGGGACTAGAGTTCTACCTTTCAAAAAATTAGATACTAATAAAAACTCTTTCTAATTTTCATTATATCAGCTGATCACCGGCAGGGGTCACAATTCTTTCATTATGTTTTGTAAGATTTGCACCTTTTTCTTTTTTTACCACTTTCTATCAGAAAGCAAAATAGCAGACTACATAGCTCATTGGTATGCTGGACGTGTACATTTTACAAGCATGATTTCAATCAAGTAATGTTCTTCACAGTTATTTCTTCAGGTCAATAGGAGCTGGCACCACTTGGGGTATTTTAAGCAGAGAAAACCCCCAAACACTATCATCCAGAATCACCACCTATGTATCTCTCAAAACACAGGCACTCTTTTAAAGTTTGCACCTGCTTTGCTTTCACAAACATAAGTTTCTGCACATGCACTTTACCAGCTATAGTAACAGATATGTTCACATACACCTCAGAGCTCAGAATGCGAACTTCCTTTGCTGATGTAGAGATTGGTTTCTTTCTCAGTCCTCTAATTGCTTTCTCCCTCCCATATACAAATGCCAAGTCCTGGCTGGTGCTGCCATAGCAGGTTCTCTCTCACCATTTCATTTAGCCTCACCCCTTTGCAATTTTGTGTTCCACCTCAGCAGAGCTGGCAACCTTCCCTGTGCTCAGCCTTCTGATTCCTTTCTCTGCTGCAAACCTCATCTTTGTCAGAAACTCCCATTACCTGGCATACAGAGACACGTGAATCCCCCAATTTTATCCAGGCAGGTGGCATCATTTTGGCATGGATTTGAATGACATTCATTGATGTCCATTTCACAGCGAGGTCCCGTGTAGCCTTTCAAACATTCACAGTGGAAAGAGCCTTCTGTGTTTACACATTTCCCAGCATGTTCACATGGATTGCTATTTGCTGCAATAAAAATATACACATGTGCAGGTTAAAACCTCTCCTTGAAGCAGGAAAGCCACAGCACTCTTTACTCATGGTCTTTTCCAGTTGTGATTTCTTTCTGGCAAGTAATACTGGGGAAACACTTCATCCTTTTTGAGAAAGGCTACTGTGATTGAAAAAAACATGTGGCAGTTACTTGCCTGTCAGAGGTAAAAAGAAAGATTATTGTCATTATCAATGGACCAAAGAAGCAACTCCAGTCCGTATTACTAATGACAGTTCTGAAGAGGAGAGCATCAGTTAGCAGGGATTAGAGAATGAATGATGCTTTCAAGGCCTTATCTAGATCATCTTTTACATTTACTTCACTCCTAAAGCTGACAAAATGCCACTACAGCCACAAAACAACCAAACTAGCTCTTCCTGTGCTGTCCAAGGCACACTGAGGAATGAAATTCAAAGTGCTTCTTTCCAGCACTGGTCAGGCATTACCTTCATGCATCTAGAAGCATGAACTAGCACTCAAAAAACTATAAGCAAGTCTGTGGATTCCAGCTAATCCCCCAAAATAGCACAACAGCAAGATATCAGAGAACTACAGCTTTAAAAGCCCACATGGTCACCAGTCTCGGAAGGCATTCAAAAGATCCAGCCATATTTTGGCTGTCAAACAGCCCTGATATATTTCTACTGAGGCATGAGCTGAAACAACTCCCACACAAATTGTGGTAATTTCATTGTACACTGCGGTTCTAAGGGTCAGGTTATCACATCTGTTTCCATGCACTCCTCGCACAATGCTAAGGCCCTTTTGCACAATGCATAATGGTTAAGCATCTCACTGCTTTTCATATTTCAGAGGCTAACAGCTCAAACATGGACAGCTAGCCTGTCTCAGCCCTTTGCCCCAAGTCTCAGACAAGATCTAAAACTCATCTAAAACCACTGAAATGGAAGGAGGATGGCAGGAAAAGGAGTCACACTTAAGTGGAAAAGCTATGACAGAATTCATATTCTTGCTCTTATTTTAGTTCATAAAGCAAACAATTCAATTCCTTGTCAATGTACTCACTAATAGCAAATAGAAACTCACCCATTGCACATTCGTCCACATCCTCAGTGCAGTCTGCTCCCTTATGGCCTTGAGGACACGTGCAGATGTAGTGTCCATTCACAGGATTGGTATCACACAGAGCACCCTTCTGGCATGGATTGCTAACACATGCATCATCCAAGTGGCACAGAAGACCTGGAGAAGCATCCGAAGAGTTTATCAAAAAAAGTGAGATATAGCAGTCAGACTATGCTACACAATCAAATCCTCCGTCCTGATATATCAAATAGAGACTTCCACAGCCAGAAGTTTAAGCAATATTTAACAGGCTTCAACCTATAGACTACCACAGAGATTTCACCACACACTCAAAAAGCCCTTACATTTTAATGTCGATTCTGTGCCTTCAGAGGTGGCTCCAATACTTCTGGAGCAATACAATGGCTTACCATTACCAAAATATCCTCCTTGGAGCAGTTAACTATCTCTTTTCTCTAACAAGCATGATGATTTTTCTAACAGCTGAAGACACGGCTGCACATGAAGCTCACGTTCTTAATTCAGATATCCTGATCACTTGTCTTTCCAGGTAGTAGTACATAGGAGACCCTTATATTTTCACCTACTCTACAATAGCAAATTTTCCTCTGTACCAATAAGGGCATCCGCACTCACAAAGAATAAATTTACCTTCTAAACTTTTAACTGCAATTATCCTAAGTGGCAGAGAGAAATTCACCCTCATGTATAACTTCTCAGACAAATGCAGGTTCTGCTAAAAGCTACAAAGAGATCTGCTTTCCTTGCAATCTAAACTGTAAGAAGTTTGTCTTCCAGCCTAATACAAATACTTCTTTGTCCCAAGCTACAGGGGTTTAAAAGGTCTTTGCTCATGCATAGCGTATGTTTCCTTTTGTTCTTCCTGGTTTGGTCACAAAGTGTGTAAAATAAACATACCACTTAAGCAAATGCATAAACTTCAGGAAGTATCTTCTATTAAGTGTCAGACGTATGCAAGTTTTCTGTCCTTACCAGCCTTTCCTTCTGGACAAATGCATGAAAAAGAAGCCACTCGATCAATGCAAGTAGATCCATTAGCACAGGAAGCAGTGAAGCAATCATCAATGTTCTTACTGCAGTCATCCCCACTCCAACCATTGACACAGACACAGGCATAGCCTCCGTTGTGGTTGGTGCAGGTACCTCCATTCTGACAAGCGTTGGGCTGGAGCTGACATTCATCAACATCTTCAGTGCAAAACTGGCCTGATACACAGAAAGAAACAAGTTCAACAGAAGTTCAAACACTGGGACACAAAAATGTTCTCTTACAGAAAACATAACCAAAGGAAACACTGCAATCCAACTCGACTGACACATTATTTCTAGGACATTCAAGTTTGAAACTTCCAACAACACTGCTATCAAATTACACAAAGATAATAAGCATCCTTAAATGACACCAAAGTAGGAGGTGAACTACAAATAACTCTAAAAGGGCACAGTGTGAGAGCCAGCAAGTAGCCCGTAGTATATGAAAATACACCTGCAAAGATGTAAGAAAGAATAAAGGCTGCCTGCAACATAGCCCAAAGGATTATGAAAAGAGAAGATGGCCCCACAAGAAAATCTTGGCCAAAGCAGTGTCAACAGGCCAGCAGCAAAGTAGCTGTTGTCAGGAGAACTTAATTGTTTTCTCTGTAATTACGCAATGAAGATTACTTGATAGGGAGGCACAGAATTCTTGAGACTCTTCTACCTAAAATACTCCTTTACCTTCCCCCAGGTATTTCCAGAGACAATACCAAATATTTTGGGTTTTCTTGGTTGTTATTTTGGGGGTTTATTTGGTTGTTTGGTTGCGGTTTTTTCAGAGACAAAATAAATATTCTAATAAACACTTTAATAACAAAAGATACTGGAGAGAAGAAAACAAATGTACAGTGTTTCAGAGAGTTTTAAGAAATAAGACCACTGGACCACTAAGTACGCAACCAGTTTCATGGGATAGCAAATTTCACAGCCCCTTCTATGAGAAACTCTGCAATTCATGTTTACTAAGTATTTATCCAAATCCATCTTGCTTTGACATCTAGATCTGGAGAATTTACCACTTGCAGCACTATTTTAACACTTATTCATCTTCCCAATGAAAGTTACACGGCTTACTTTAAGGCTGAATTTTTTTACTGTAAGTTTGAAGTAATTCATTATTTGAGTTTCTTGAGCAGAAAAAACCCCTAATGGCTAAGCACTGGGTAATTTCTTCCCAGGATGTCCACAATTTTCTTTTCAATAAACTATTTCTCTCCTTTCTGTTTCATTAAGAACTCTCTAGCACTGAAGCTTGAGAGTGTGCCTTTTTTAACATTTCCTTATAACTTACTTTTACCACCCTTCCTAAAATGTTGATATGATGCACATAGCACCAAAAGACCATCTTTATCAGAGAGTAAGATTAGATTTGTTTGATGTGACCATTTATTTTTCCGCCCTAACTGACACCATCACTAAGCTTGCAGCAGCTTTCCATTATTTGGGTGAAGACTATTAAGTCACTGCGCTGCTACTATCAAGATCCTCCCATTTGTCACCTCCAGCTACGCTATCAGCCGCACACTTTTGCCTGGAATTCTTTCTCCCATATTCCAAGAATAAGAAATTCAAGAACAGGTCACAGATCTTCCCTGCCAGTGTGCCTGGGATCCAGTTTATTTAGGTTTGCCAATTTAAAAACACTTAGATACTGCTTAAGAGTCACCTTATTTATTAATGGCCCAGGAATTCTGATGCAAAAGCACACATCCATTCTCCTCCCATTCACAGAACTGAAACATTTATTTTTGGCAAGAACGTAAAATGGTTCAGTCTTCACCATCTTCATCTATTATATGCAAATCATGATCCCTTTCATTTTCAAAGTACTTAAATACATCATAGCCTTCAGTCCTGAGAGCCCTGGATTCTTTTCCCGTAGTGGCAAAGAAATAAAATTATTAAGAAAAAGAAAAAAGTTGCACAACTGACTTTGTTCTGTGCATGTGCCCCTTCCTCCAGTAGGGCTACTTCAAAACAAGGATTGTGTCATTTGAAAAAACAGTAATATTTTTAGTAATAACTACAATAGAGTTTTCAGAATTAACTCTCAATTCCCAGTTTACTTAGTAAAACAGTTGGGGGGGGGGAAATCTAAGACTTCATATTGTTACCTGCAAAACACAGCACCCTTCATTATGACAAAACAAACCCATGCATTTGTCATAATAGAATTTCTTCATTAGCTTTCGATATTAGCTTATCAGTAGCCAAACTGGAAAAAGGAAGTTATCTCAAACTGGTTCCTAGCAATTGTGCATATCTCAACTCAACATAACTGACTTCCTTTTGAACAAAATTACCAAGATGTTATTTGCTTATTATAAAAGTGATTTTCCTTCATTTCCTGGAGATGGCCCAACTCAGATCAAAGAACATACTCAGACAGAGAGAATGCACAATCATCTTGCAGAAGCATTCTTGCAGCATCTACACCCTCCTTTTGATTGCAGCCAATTTCAACCCTCACTAAAGTGTGGAAGGTTTTCAGTGCTGAAGTTGCCAAACTACTCCGGATTGCTGTCTCTCTCAAAACCACTTGCCTTGTGACTGGATGAATAGAACTGCTGAAATTTGGGGCCCACAAGAATAACAGACAGGGACTGTAGTGACAGGACAAAGGGTAATGGGTTTAAACTTAAACAGGGGAAGTTCAATTTAGATATAAGGAAGAATTTCTCTACTGTGAGGCTGGTGAAGAACTGGAACAGGTTACCCTGAGAAGTGGTAAATGACCTATCCCTGGCAATGTTCAAGGCCAGGTTGGACAGAGCCTTGAGTGACATGGTTTAGTGTGAGGCACTCCTGCCCACAGGAGGGGACTGACTGGTAAGTAGATGATCTTAGGATCCTTTCCAACCCAAAGCATTCTGTGACTCTGCAAATATGATGTTCTGTGGAATTTTTTTTTGGTGGGCTGGTGGAGGTGGGGGGTGTGCCTGTTTTTTGCAGTGGGTTTTATTTTCGCTTTTTTAAGAGAAGATAAGAAAAATAACCCCTCATACAAACCCCGCTGTGCTTGGTTTTAACTTCCCATTTTAAGTGTCACTCATAATATCAACAGCTAGGATTTTTTAAGTATTTTTTCTTACTAGCACTTATTCTCCTCTGCCAGAAAGGGCATTTTCAAATAACATCACTGATATCCTTGCAGTAACCCTATGTCCTAGGCTATTCCATATTTCCACACCCTAAACTAAAACTTTTAAAAGGTGTATCAGTGTCTCCACAGGAGGAGAAAAAAAGCAGAGCTTAAACTTCTTTGAGCAATTCAACTGTATTTCAAGAACACACCACTTGTGAGCTCCTCAAATTTTATCTTCACCTAGCTTCTCCAATTACTAATACTCCTTTGCAGCTACCTGATCACAATCATACATGTATTTAATTATGAATATGAATCAAACAGAGCTCCCTCTTAATGAAGTATGTTTTAAAACCAAAGGAAATTCAAATCCACATGAGAGGTGTAAATGAACTACTAACTATTGTATTTTACTATTGAATATTTTAATGAAAAAACTTGTTATTTCTTGAAACAGTAATTGAAACCCAGACACAACTTGTGGGCAAAAATATACAAATCAAAAACAACATAAGGCAAACATTAACAGTTAGACTGATCTGCTCCAAGTTCTCAGTCTCATCACCACCAGGCAATGTAAGCATTGGAAAGATTTTGGAACTACGCTTTAAAATACTATAAATCCTAGTAAGAAGTCCAAGGCATTTCTTCACCAGAGCTGTCAAATAGACTATAAATGATTGCTCCCTTATTGTTGAAGTAGGGCTCAAGTGGCTTGGAAATGCACTCTGTAGCCCAAAGTCTTCCAAAGAGAGAAATAAAGGGTTTTAGATGGGGTGGTCTGATTGCTTATTTGGTAGTTTGAATCTTTAGATGCTAACAATACGGAATTAACTGTCCATATTGTAATTCATCTACACAGAGTTTTGCAAGCGTTTTTTTGTTTGGGATTTTTTGTTGATTGGTTGGGGCTGTTTGCTGTTTGTTTTGTTGGTGTTTGTGGGTACCCATCCCCCACCCCATTGTGTCCCACCCTCTCCCCCCCCACCCACCAAAACCAGCATACACATTTATAAATGGCTTTAAAGAACGCCCTCCCCCAGAGCACCATCATCACTGAATTCTTAGTGGAACTGCAGGATGGCCATCTTTCATCCTCTAAAAAGGGCTGATCTGCCCTCAGTAGAGACTTCAACTCCTTGTGCAAATGACAGAAAGAGATCAATATTTTGGGCAGGTGCAGCACGAGAAGATTTGACACTTCCGTTGTTGGTGGCCTAGGTCTTCAAGGTAGCATCTGTCCCGAGAGCTTCCTGAATGATTTTT
This sequence comes from Loriculus beryllinus, assembly GCA_039877255.1. NCBI lineage: Eukaryota > Metazoa > Chordata > Aves > Psittaciformes > Psittacidae > Loriculus > Loriculus beryllinus. Next base: position 45,772 of record JBCJKH010045327.1, on the reverse strand, counting down.
TCACAGCAGAGACAGAAGTTCCTTTCAGTGTCAGACATACATGAGGATTTAAAACTTCTCACTGAATATTCTGCACAAGACTCTTCTCTGCAATATCAGATACAAATCAAATGAAACAGAAGATCTCTGAAATACTTTACTTAAGGGGTGCTGGTTTACTTAATTGTAACTGAACCAAGAATATTTATTTGTAGCCATGTACTTGGTAAACTTGTTTTCTGCTCATAAAGAGTTTTAGGAAGAATCAAGTCTTTCATTCACAGAACTGAAATTCAACTTCCAAGTGCAAAATTCATTATGAATTGTACAGTGTACTACAGAACCCCAGTCCCTTTGAATGTCACAACTTCTCCAGCTAAGCGTTAATTCATTTAGCTGCAAGATTCTGTAGGTATTTCTTGTGCTCTTGCTAGCTTCAATTAAATTGCTGAAACATAGTAAATATAGGGTCAGCTAGTGAAAGCAAGCACAAATACACTATCTGTACAGTATTTTAATGGAAATGTAGAAACATACAAAAAGAAGACAAAAAAGGAAACACAGATTAAGAAGCTAATAAAAGCCTAACCTGACCTTGATATTTGCAGAGCCTGGGAAATAAGCAAAATGCCGACTCAGGTTCTAAGTGACCTTGTACAAAGTAAACAGCTAGTCCATGTGGTATTTCAAAATTGAAAACTAGAAGTAGAAAAGGGGAACAGCCTTTGACTCTTAGCACTTTTTGCCCACTACGAAACTAAGTTACTTCCTGCATATTTCCCCTCAAAAAAGCCATTTGGAATAAGACAGACATGTTTGCTGCTTTGATTGCTCCCATTTTCAGGCCAGCAGGAACTAGACAGGAACTCTAGGAGCTTCTCTTTAGGCAGACAGAGGATGCAGTGGTTCAAGGGAATTGGTGGAATCACCCTGGAAGTGTTCAAAACCCATATAGATAAGTACCTCAGTGACATGGTTTAGTGGTGCTCTTAGCAGTCCTGGTGTAATGGTTGGACTTGATGAGATCTTTTCCCACCCAGTTAATTCTATGATTGTAAGGCCCCGCAAATAGTTGTACCAGATCTCATTGATGAGAAAAAGCCAGTCCCTTCTCTTTATGTTAAAAAGAAAATAAAACCTGATTTATAAAGGTAAGGCAGATAGCATACAAAATGAGTAGAATCCTACACTGAAAAAGTAGAGCATTAGCTTGAGCAAATAAGAAACCAAAACAGTCACCCTGGGAAACAGCAGACATCTCCAAAAGCTGACCCTGCTGAATCATAGAAGCTTTGCCTAAAGCCCAATTTCAGCTGCGCTGATCCTGCAGCTGAACACAAGACCTTCAGTCAGTTCAGAGGTCTTCATCTTTAGCAGAGCAGGCTTTCCATAAAGGAGAAAGTTTTCTTGGCCTCTTAACAGCTCTCCAGCAGGAAAGACTGCTGATGCACAGCTGGAGTACCAGAGGCTATAGTTTCTGAGAGATCGCACACTAAGTTTAAGCACTAAAAACATTTAGTAGGACAAAGGATGCAAATACCTTCCTGTGCCTTGAAAAATAATTGGTTCCTTGAAAACTGAGCTGGGAAGAGAAAGCAATGTCCTTTTTTCTCAAAATCACAACAGCAGTGGGCTTGGACTGAACTGGAAGTGAGAATATCTTAAAAGTTTAGTGATACTGGACAGAAAAGATATTCCAGTGAGAATCACAAACTGGTCCTAAAGGTCTTAAAAGACTCATTGTAAGAGGAGCATCAGGTTACCAGAAGTTCTTACGCCTTCATTCTCTCGGTACCTCACTAGAAGTTTGTCATTTATCCCATGCTAGTGGCTGGGGTACACAGGGAAGAGCTCACCAGCTCTCTTGAAAGGGCTATCTGGGAATCTATAAACCAGATCTAGTCAAACACTCTCTGAAAGATTTATTTCACAAAGTATTCCAAAGATTGTTGTATGGGTTTTGAATACCACCAGTATAGCTGAAGAAAACATGGCTCATTAGAACTGTTTACATTTCTTCCTCCAAGTTTCAAAGGACTACTACGTGAGAAGGTGAATGGCATCTTATCAAATCTGAGGAGCAGACTAAGAGATAAGAAACAGTATTTGTACAAATGAACAAATCTACTTGTGGCAGCAGGTTAGCAATGACACACTGCAAGGGGCTATGCAGTTTCTTCCCCTCTCTAAGCACCCATGTGTATATTCAGTATGCCAGCTGGAAGACTGCATCTGACTAGGGAAAGACATATCTCTGTCCAGTTCTTTCTTATAACATAAGGAAAACATCTGCATTGACAGCATAACCCAACGCATCTTGGTCAGTCAGGTCAAAGCTCTATTTCTTCAAGCTGCTGCTGAGTCTCCTCAACAAATGGAAAAGTAAAGGAAAAATTGCATGGAACTATATGGCCTTCTAGTAAAATGGTGGTTACAAAAACTACTTTAGCTCCCATGGTTTTGAATTGCATACATGTAAAAACATTCAACTGATCTTTAACTCACAGAATTAGCCATATGCCCTGAGAAAAAAAAAAGTTACAATTTATGAATACATACGGGCACCAAAACATTTAATTAATGCCCTGGAAGGAGATGAACAGTAGGCAGTGATCTCTTTAGCAAAATAATACTTATATTATCCAAGGCACAGCCAGGGAATTACAAACTCATGCAACCAAGCAAGGTGGCTGGGTAATGCAACAACAGACAAGGCTTGATGCATAAATATCAAGTAAAATACAAAAGCAGACTTGTTGCAAAAGATTTAGGTTAGGCACTCCTTGAGGAAACACTTCGGCTTCCCTGGAAGAGTTCAGTGGGGACCTCTGCTCAATCACTGTTTTAATCAACAAAATAAACACTGCTGACAAGACATTTGACTACAAGGAAGAATAATGCAAACAGCTGTTGTGCAATAGGTGTGGCATAGCTTCAGTCAAGAATACATTTTGCAGTATTGAAGCCACCACATTTGAATAGACATCGAAAAGGAGTAGAGTTCAGAGTCCTACAGACTGATGGAGAGAAGAATTTTCTAAAAGACTTACACAGCAATTGTACCCACAAAGGGAGAAAGACAATAAAAAGTGTAATACAACAGTTATTGCAGAAGATATAGGAAGAAACAGATATTACAAGGACATACACAAAAGAAAATATTTGATCATTTACATAATTTGATTTAATCAACATAAGGTACCTCAAAGCAAAGAAATTTAAACTTCTCTGAAAGAGGCAAAACCTTTATACAGACAAGAAAATCCAGAGCAATAAACAGATAATACTGAAAGGGATCAAGTGTGATGTCCAGATCACATCTAAATTCCAAACCCTCCAACAAAGCCATCTCCGCAGCTCCGTGCAAGCAATCCAGTGAATACAAACACTGCTTTCAGCTCTAAGAATGGCTTCAGGCACATATAGAATTCAATGGACTACACTGTTTACATCTCCAAAAAGTGACCCCAGTTGCATGTGTGTTTAGTAAAGGTCTTCCCTGCTTAGGTATTACAGTAGTTTCCCCTGAAAACAGGACTGAAGCCAAATATTTTTTACTTTGCAGGAGTTCTCTAACTGAACTGAAGTGAGAGCCGCAACAGCTCTCAAAAAAGTGCTCTTTCCCCAGAACCTCACAGCATCTTACTCCTGTTTGAAATATAGGACTAGCACAGCAAAGCAGTAAGCAGCCATTCCCAAACTCAGGTGTTGGATTTTTGCTTTAATAGATCTATTGTATCTTGGGCAATGTCAAATGCCATCCAAGATATCATAAAATCTAAGAGTTTAATACAGAATTTGAACAATTGAAGATGAAGCTTCTGTTGTAGCGAGCAGAGTAAACATCTGTGTTTATTTTAGGCTAATGTGGAGGAGAAAAGAGTTTAATTTCATAACAGCACTGGGAAGCATATAGTGGAACTAATGGGCTTTTACAAGGGATTTTACAACCCTCAAATACAAAACTCTGGGCTTTAAGGGACTTACACATGCCCTGATCCATTAAATACTGCCTTAAATCACTCCCCACAGACCACTGGCTAGAGCAGGCAGTTCTGATAGAGCTTTTCAGAGACAGTAATAAGAGTTAACAGAAGAAAATTAATTAAAAATTATTAGTGATGCACTAATGACAGATTTTTAATATGGAGGTGGTAGGTGAAATGACTGGGGACAGCAGCAGAATAGAGAAGTAACCAAAAGGAAATACACATCACCAAGCTACTCGACATTTTGCCCTTCTCATCTGGAAAATCCAGTGAATCAGGGGAATACCTATCAAGTGAAAAGATCTGCAAGGCAAAAAATGTAATAGCTGGAGCCAAACCTTACAATACAAGTTTCATATTCTCAAGCTATCTCAGCAGCACATCTTCAGTAATTATCCAAAGACAAATCACCTCATTCCAAGTACAAGAAAAGGGACAGAAACTGCCAGAAACAAGTGAGCTGCAGACAAAACAACTATTACCTATTAGCCTCACAGTATAAATCCACCAACCCAGCCTCACCAGAGTGGTCTAGCCTATTCTGTTTTAGTGCCAGACACATGCAAAATATACTGAAAACTTAAAGATAACAAGAGATCACAAAGAGTATTTCCCAGTCTCGAAAGTCACCAAAGACACAAGGGAAAAGGCAGGAGCATAGTCTGAACTGGATGTTGTCATTCCGTAGTCAGATCAGTCCAGCTATTAACACCTCAGGTGTTTTATTACAGTTAATTCTTGCTGATGGGAAATGAAAAGCAACACAAAACAAGTGGGAGGTAGTGGTGGGTGTTCCAGAATCTATACTGGATATAAAGGTACTGACTGATGGTGTAACTTTTAATGCCACTGAAATACATGCTCTGCACAACTCTGGAATCAAGTACCACAAAAAAAAACCAAACAACATCCAGGATGAAGTTAATGTCTAATGCTTCAAATCATTTGTACATTCAAGCTTAGAGCTGTCAGCTCCAGAGGCTGCCACATGCTCCCTGCTCCCTTTGTATCAGCCAGTTCAAACATGAAGGAAGAAAAAGAATCGTAATCCCTCTTGGCCCCTTTCAGAGAACTGTCTCTTGGAGATACTACTGTATGTAGTGACAGCAAATCACCAGCAAACCATTTGCCAAGTTTGGTGTAGATGGATCTCAGCCAGCACCAAAGAGGTTAGTATGCTTTTTAGTGAAGTCTGGAAAGGCACCAGAAAGTTTACCACTGCGACACAACTGGGAAAGATGACTGCACTTCTTGTGGGAGTCTGACCCAGCCTCCTTGTGCTAATACAAAGGTAATGACTGCTCCTGGCACATTTTGTATGTGCGTGCCAACCAGAACCAGAGTGCAACCTCAACAGCATGCTCTGGTAGGTAATAATCAATACCCTATAAAAAATAACAGGACGTATATTTGCTCATTTAGGAGACTGGCATGTTCAACATCTATGGTCCATGTCATCTAGTGTCAGTTAGTTCCTCTACATTTCAAGCCTCTGAAGTATTACAGCAAGGCAGTATTTTTTTGAACACTAAGTTAGAATGGCTTATTACTGTATACTTGGTGATATAGAAGCTGAAGAAAGTGGAATTTGGCAAAGAAAGTTTTAAAGAGCAAAATACCAGAGCATACGATCTTGCATTAAAATGTTAAAAGACAGCCTTTTCATGTTTATCCTCCCTTCCTCGCAAAGAAGTCACATATACCCAGAGTTTAAGGCTGGGATTTTGTTAGAAAACCAAGGTAGGGAGCAAATATTACTCTAATTAAATACAAATCAAACCCTTAACTCCACCCTTTGAAAATTCCTGCCTAAAGCTCTGCAAAAAAAGTAACCCTTGTGCTAGTGTTTAAGAGCATATGACCGAGCTAACAGCTATTTTAATTAAAAAGCATGGCCTTGCTGCCTGAAGAGCTTTTCTGCTCAAGACAAACATTTGCTTCTTAAGCTAGCTCCCAATACTGGAGTCAGCTGTTAGCACGCTGTGCTCCCCTTGAGACAAAGGTCGCCTAGATTTTAAATTGTACATTCACTGGAGCCCCCTTCTCAGGGGAAAACAAAGCCTAAATAAATACAAGTGCCATGGGAGTCTTGCCTTACCAGCCACAGGGGCAGAAATAATGAAAGGAGGCAAGTAGGCCAAGCCTGCAACTGAAGCACTATAATGTAGGTCTTCCAAAACCCACTTGTGTGGACAGCGTGTTCCCTAAACCCAGAGACTCATCCCACAACTCCTGATGCAGCACTTCAGGTGCAAACTGCATAGGATTTAACTCAACAGAGGATACAAATCTTAATCTCTGCTGTGCACCACTCCTGAAAGGTAATTTGGGCCAAACAGACTGACAGTGATCCTCTAAACACTGCCAGCTTTCAACAGTGAAGTAGGAGTCTTTCTCAATAAAGAAAAATAAAAGCATTTACAGCATTTTATATTACGAATCACTTTAGTACCCAAATTCTCAAGTCACCTTTCCTGACACAAAGCTGCATAGGTTACATCAACAGAGTGAACAAGTGCATCTTAAACAAAGCTTTGTTCCTTTCTATGAATTGTAGTCTGGAATGCCTGAGCAGCCTTGAAATGCTCAGCTGGTTTCACCATGTCCTGTGGAAGGACACTACAGACTTCCACATAACTCTGCAGCCCTGGACTGCCATCGCTTCCTCTGCACCCGCTCACCCATGAGACTGCTCCGTGAATTTTAATTCCTGATCACACACACACACAAAAATAAAAAAATAAAAAGCAGCTGGACATGATTTTTTACTATATTAGTGAGTTAAAGCAGCATGCTCCAACAAATACCAGGGCCAGCTCAGGGAAAGGGGGACAGTGGCTGAGAGCAGACCACAGTGAGCTCATCAGGCTGGTTTAGCTGCTGCAGAACACCAGCATAAATGAGAGCCTTCACAGTGGCAGTCATTAGCGAGGATTTTTAGCTAATTTTGATTCAAATCACTTAAACCACACCAAATTCTCTAACCTGCCATGCACAGAAGAACAGACTTGAGACTTTCACAAAAGCATCCTGCCCTACTTTCAAGAAAAGCTGCAATCTTGTGCCTTGAAAGGACCCAACTCCCAGTCATTCTGACAAAGGATTTAGCCAGGGACAAGATAAAGTCAGCCTTAAACAAACAAACAATCAGTTAACAGCAACAGGAAAGGCCTGGGCCAGTTTCACCAAAACGCATCCAAGATCATCTTGCCAGTTACAAGTTTATGAAGTTGACAATCACTATAACCATATGAAACAGGAGAACTTGGAAGGTGGCAATAACATCAGTGACAGCAGGAATTTCTCATCATTGTTACTGAAAGGCAAGATTTTATCTTTCCAGAAAAAGCAGCAAAATGAGAAAGAGAAGGCAAGCGCCTCAACAAGAAAGGAATGGTGAGCTCTGAGGACAGGAAATCAGACTGAAAACAGTGTCTCCAAAGCTGGATTCTAGTGGCAAGCAGAAAAAACATTTTTTAAAAAAGAAAAAAAATGCATAGCTCTGTAGTCCAGCCCACCATCTGTCAGGGAATCCCAAGGGGCAGGTGCTTACCAAAAGGAACTGGGACAGATTCTGTCTCAGTAAAGGATGCTTCAATATTACTTTGCACAAAACTATTCTTCATCGGATGCAGTAGAGTCTCTTGATTTTTCTAGCAAGCAAATTTCTCTATGCAAACATACTCTAATCACCATCCACAGCACAAAGATCAAATAAAGACTGAAACTGCAAGCAGACCAATCTAAACTTCTCCAAGATTATTTGACAAGTACCTCAAAGAAGAGGCTGTTGGAACCTTTATGAAGGCAGCACATCTACACTGTTATCTATTTTTAGAAAATCTAACATTTTCATTTTTAGCTGATGTTTACTTAGAAACATTCACATTTGGGCCTTACCCCCTGCCCCCAAGCAGTGCACAATGTCCTCTAACCTCGAGGTCTCACTGGAAAGTTTTGATTTCCTTAAGTGTTTGCTCTCACAGTTCAACACTGTTGGCCTATAAGCATTTATCAGGAGAGACTTGGAAAGAGTTGTTTGTTCAGCTCTTCCCTCTTCACTTACCTTAGATATGATTTATAATGTTATAACCACTTTTGTGCAAAGGACAGGCCTGCAT
>JBCJKH010045327.1:26956-37378 GCA_039877255.1 Loriculus beryllinus | reverse complement strand
CAAGAGACATTCAAATGACTTGCATGACACTTCTCCACTCACACCACATGGCTGCATCCACTGGCGAGCTGGACAGGGTTTTGGGGCATCATGGGACGTCAATTGCAAGCACATTTATTAGGCAAGTGGAATATTACAGATACAATAAATGAATTCTTAGAGGCCAGCTGACCAAGACTGTTTCACTGCACAGGCACTAGAACGGCTATAACTAATACATCCTGTGGATGCACAGAGCTACTGCCCTACGTGTGTCAAACACTGGCCAGTATGAACATGCAGAGCTACTTCTGAAGTATGAACACTGAAACCAGCACCGTTCACATTAAACAAGACAAAATTCAGCTCCCCAAAGGCTCCAACTCTCATTGTACAAACAGACAAGCTGCTGTTTCCTAAGAAGTGAAACAAGGGTTAGTTCCAAAGTGACCTGATTCTTAAGTCTAGAAAATCAATGGCCTTGAGAAGCCACCACCTAAAACCACTACTGTGATGATAAACTTAACTTCATTATAAACAAAGAAAATTCTCAGAAAGCCCATTCCATTAAATTGTTTTAGAAAGCCATGGAATACAAGACTTGGCTGTATTTCCAGGTTTTCACCAAAGAGAAGCACCCTTCACGCATGTAAGGTTTTCTGAAGATACTGTGCCCACAGAATAAAGATACCACAAGACTATGCCACAACACAGGTCTAACGATTTTTCCCAGTGCTAATCAGAGTCCATAAGAGCTTCAGAGAGGGAACTGCCACAACTGCATTGCAAAGAACTTCAGTGGTTAATCAAAGAGACAATCCACCACAAAAACTAACAGGATCACAGCCTAGTACCACCAAGGTCTCTTCCAGATGAGTTGCAGAAGTCATCCTTATCTGACGGCAGCATCCTGTAAGCCAAGCTAAGCTTATGATACCTCTACAAAGCAAAATAATCCCTTGTAGATTAAATACATGGTACATGCTCATGATCCATCATACCCTCTAGGCTTCAGGAATAAACTTGAGATTAATTTACTACCGACAGTTTATAATTTCTGTGACATGGAACAAGATTTTAGGGGTCACTGAAGGGCTGTTGGCTCCACAACCAAGCTCTCTGCTTTCCTTTGCAGGTTTCACTTTCTGCAGGCTTTAAAGACACATAGATAGCAAAGCAGTATAGAAACAAGGGTACTTGCTCATTAAGGAGTGGACTCATTTTCTCTTATTTACATCTAGTTTCAAAGAGCAAGCAGTGGTGAATTTCACTCTTACGTGGTTTTAACTTTGCTTAAAAACATGTAATTTTTTTTTTAGTTAATGAGGGCTCTTAACTGGCAGCCTCCTTTGCAGTTAGTGACAACTGGTTTATAATGAGAATGATGCTTGCCAAGGAGAAAGGCTAGAATAACATAAACCCCCTGTCTCCAGCCATCGAACTTGCAGTCTATCTGTCTGAACTACAGATGTAGTGGCACTCACTGCAGGATATTCAGGTTTCAAAGATAATACTTCCTAGAAACAGAGAAAAATGTTCTGAAACTAAGCTTGAACTGCCTTCTCAGGTTTTGAAGGACCTTCAGCACAAGTACCCCCATTTACTTTATGAAAGGAAAAATGAAAATTGAGTCCATACCTCAATTTTCCAGTTTTAGGGCTGTTGTTGGGTTTTTTTGTTGTTGTTGGTTTTTTTTTTTTGGTTTTGGTTCTTTTTTTTTAGCTGTGATTTTTGAAAGATGGGCAAAATTATATACAACTGAAAAAGTGTGCCAGCTAAGAATACCCAGTATGACTCAAAAAAACCCACACCAAAAGGAGGTATTTGTTTATTTTTGAGGTATGGAGACATTTTGTGACTAAATATGACACTGAATTTCCCGTAAGCTGCTTCTTTATATCATGCATAACACTTTCTTGAAATTTACACATTTCCCCCTTACAGACTCAAGCAGACTCATTTATGAAGCAAAAGTAGCTGTGCTAGTCAGAGAACTCTAGATAAAAATTAGTCACAGCAGGAAAATAACTGTAGCAAAAACAAATCTTCCCATACATACACTTCTCTTTCCTCCCTTTCTCCCACCTATGTTTCCTTTCAGATTTGACCTGTTCCTCAGCAGTGTTACTATTACCTACATGAGGATCATTATCCCAGGTTAAAATTACCTCAAACATATCAACAAAGCACGGCTATATGCACACCCCCATAATAGCAAAGCCATGTTTTGTACTTTTGGAAAACACATACCCTCTTACAAAGAAATCTATAGAAGAAGCACAGCTCTGATATTGGCACTACACTGCAGCTCATGAACCATGGTACCTGTCTGTCAAACACACACACATAAGCCTGTAATACTGCCTGATGCAATGGGAAATTGCCCTCCACTGCGGTGGCTTTGATGCACGGTTTTATTTAAAGGGTTTCACTGGCATGGGCTCCCCAGACTGCAGAAAAAGGCACATATGTGAGCTGCCTTCAGCTGTAACTCCAGTTGTACACTGGGTGAAGGCCAGAAGTCCTGCAATTGTTTTCCATAGTACATACCTGTCCATTGCGGTGGGCAGCGGCAGTTGTATGTGTTCACACCATCCACACATATACCCCCATTCTGGCAGTTGTGATTTGGGCAGTCATCAACGTTGTGCCCGCAGACTCTTCCCTCGAAACCTGGACAGAGCAGAAACACAGCAGATTGAAAAGGGGTTCCAGCCTCTTTTGAAGAGAACTTACCCCTCATACAGCTTCCCCCCTTTTTTTGTTGAACACTTGCACTGTTAGCCTAATCATGGTGAACCTCAATGTAGCATGCTGACCACAAACTTTGTTAATTGCCTCTGCTGACAGTACGCAGGTCAGATTACACAGTTAAAACACTATTGCCACGGGTAGATGGACTAATAGGTTTTCACAACCAGAAAGACTTGGGTTTTTTTTTTTAGTGACTAATGAGCACTGTCATTCAAAGCAAACTCAGTCAAAAGACCAAGACATTTATTTCACTATCATGTAAGCTCATCAATGCCCAAACACAGCAGTTAGAGCATGAACCAGGAGAAGTTTTTCGCATGGCAAAAGAAGTGCCTGGCATTCACTTTATGAATACCTTAGCATAGTTCACACACCTTAGCTATGTCAGAGAAAGATCTTCCATGCTCTGAAAATGAGCTTCCAAATTCCTGATCTGGACCTCTTCAGTGTTAGACCTAAGTCTGTCAATCAACAAATCAGTCACCACCCAAGTGATACTTATACACTAAGCCCTGACTGAAAAGCAGAAGAAACCAAACATGCTCCTCGATGAAAATCAATGCTTCTAATGAATGTAGCCACAATGGCAAAATACTCTTGCTAGATCTCCCTCTACGTTCAAATAAGGAGAAGTGGGGACATTAGGGAAGGGAATCATCAATAGTCCATCTTCTCCATTTCCCCTGCTGATTTACTTCATGCTTCTTTAAATAAACTTGCCATTTCTGCTGGATGAGAATGCTGTTTATCAAAGCACAAGTGGATGCATGCAAATGTGGATGAAATAAATGATTCCAGAACACACACATTAATTTAAACCAGCAGCTCTGCCTCTTCACTGCTTTGGAATGTAGTATTAATACGACGCAGCCCTCTCATCCAAAATTATGCTTTAACCCCTCTACTTTTGATGCCCTGCTCCAAATGCTTCCATAACATCTGTGTCAAGTCACATAGACCCTTCCAAGCAACATCTGGTGCAACGCAGATCGTGCTGTGTGGCATATGAGGCAGACTAAAGCCCTGACACAGCTTCTCCAGACTACTACTACTCTCAAGAGACTTGAAATGATTCACATGCATTCCCACCTCTTAAAGTTCTCCAATACCACAGGTAAGAGTCAGAAGTAGAGTGCTGTTGCCAAGTTTTAACGAGTGCATTAGCATCTTGCACCAGTACTCTCTCCTTTCAAAGCCCCTCCTACCTTGGCCCAAGATCCTGCAAATATCATGGGGGCAGGGAAGGTTAAAATGAATAAGAAATATAACATGGTTAGCTTGAGTCCTAATCATCACAACAGCACCTTCCTGGCAAAAGCTGCTGAGGATCAACTACCAAGGAACACAATCAGCATCAGACCACTATGTTTAAAACTGTATAAAGCTACTACGCATGACTTAAAGGCTCAGCTGCAAAACACAGGGGTGTCCTATTAGCCTGCTTTCCAGTTTGAGAGACACCCCACTGACCGCAGATGGTACTCAAGTCAGCAACGTGATCAGCATGAAAATACACCCAGAGCCACAAACGCAAAAGGTTTATGTTCTTACCCCTTCGTCTCAGACAATATGAAGACCTATCCTACATCCTAGTAAAATTCCTGAGATAAGGGATTTATTTAAAACTATCTTCCTGTACTGCACACAAATTTGGAGCAGCCCAACAATAATAAATAGTAATAAAGCATGGAAGTCACCATGCTTTAGTAATAGTGATAGTATTATAATAATAATAATAGTAATAAAGCATGGAATAATAAAACCTCACTGAGTCATTGCACAGTTTCACATTTTAACCAGCTATACTATTATCTAAGAGCTGATCCTCAAGCATCTCCGGCAGATGTAGAAAACCATTAATCCCACACTGAAAGCTAAAGGATAACATTAGTGACAGTAGACTATAAACAGAAAAAGAAAAAAAAGGCAATGCAGTAAAAGGTTGAAGAGAAATGACCCACAGAAAAGTGTGATCAGTCAAAAGACATCTCCAACGGAAAGGGAACCAAGACAGGTTGAAATGGTAAAGATGACGCTATTTTGAGTGCACACCTGAAGAAAACACGTTTCCTTTTTGGTAACTTCTCAACTCCCAGTCTTCCTTTAAACTTCTCTTACTCTGAAGAACAACTCTGGTTTAGCTTCAGAACATCTAAGGCTGGAAAGGCATGATTTTTGTGTCCTCTTCAAGTCCTACTTATACCATGATACTGCAATCTGCTTAATTTGTGAATTGAACTGTCCTAGCAAAGTTTAGCTTTCATAAAATCAGTCCTTCAGTTACAGTTGTTTGGGTCAATGCACCTACACCGGAGCACAACAAGCACGAAACTGCTGAGACACATGAGCTTTTCTGAAGCTGGGTCCCAGTATGATTTTGCAGTCACATAACCTGATTATTCCACAAAGCCAGAGTTCACTGTTTTGAAGTATCTGGACACCTGATGCTGTTTCCTGTTCCCCCCTGTGCTGGGATTCACATGTTGTCCTTTGCTTTCTCTTTTCAAGAGAACAGTTTGCAATCCATATCCTGACTTTTGCTCCTTGTCTCCAAGCACATCAAACTACGGAATGAGAACCTCAAGGGGAAAAGTGTTCCCACTGCTAACAGCATGTTGTTCCTCTGCTAATACACAGACTGATACAAGCAGATATCTTTACTCCTATGTCATCTGAAAACTCCACCCCATTCCAGAGCTCAATAATCCAATTCCCTCCAAATCTTAATCCTTAGCCTTATTTCAACCTGTAAATTACACCTTTCTGCAGGCCCAATAAATTATGAGGTCAGGAAATTATACCTTAATGAAAATGTCAAGTTTATTGCCAAACTGACGAGGTAGTAGAGATCTAAGAGTACTAAAACTGACTTACATCATTTCAACACAGAAGCAAGGTTATGCATACCAGGTGCCCAACAGCAGCTGCCTGGATGCAACTCCAACAATTTATCTTCTTGAAATCTACGTGAGATGGGCTACTCCATGTAGGAGACACAGCTCACCCAGAGCAGAGAGGCACACACACCATCTGGTACTCTAAGACTGCAGCCATGCAGAACCTCTCACCCCACAGGACACAGCTCATCTCTAGATCTCAGAAAGCAGAGTCTTCCCCACCATGGGAATTTCAGTATTTCAGTACGTCTGCTAGACCCCATCCATGATGCTCACCATACACTGGTGTAACGCTCTGCTACGAACTGGCGTGAGGTTACTTCCTCTTCCCAGGAAGTGTTCCAGCTCTCATAAACAGCCTGCTCCAGCCTGACAGATCGTTTCCTGAACAAGCCCTTGGAATTCCCTAGGGTCCTTATCTTAGTTAATGGGTAATTATTTTGATGGATAACAATGAATAATCACTTTCCCAGCTAAGAACTTCCTCTATTGACTTGTTTAACATTCCATTAAAAGGTTAGTTGCCAAATGAGCTCCATTTTTGTCAAATATTTGTAACTACAAGCTCATTCTTATATTTAAGGGAGTTGCTAATGCTTCAGGTTACGTCTTTCACAAATGGTTGGTTTTTTTTTTTCTTCTACTACAACTCTCTATTACGATTGACCTAACAGGCTCACCTGTCTAGCACCTTGTTTTTACCTAAATCACCAAAGCCCAGAGGAAAAATTATTATGCTAGACAAATGGAAAATATGAAGTTACCTTTCATACAGATGTAATACTTACAGTATATAACTCTTCAATTACATTTGCCCCCAGAAGCTGACTTCTAACACACATGACTTCATGAATTATCTAATGCAAAGTTTGCTTGTGTAAATCCACGACTGAAATGGGAACCTGAGAATTTAAAATAGCAGCTTGACTACACTCTACATAATCACTTGTCCTACTGTAGAAAAAACTGCTCTGACATGTAACTCCAGGTTGCGGGGCAGAGTAGGAGGGGTATTACATTTTCAAGGTTTCAGTATCACGTATCTGTATTTACAAAACATGAAATTCACTCAAAAGCCAAAAAAACACCTACAAGAAACAAGAACCCATTTCAAGACCAGTCCAAGAGTAACCTAATTATGCCTAAATTGCTGCTTGGCACTATCAGTTTATTTATAGCAGTTTCACAGACCAGAAGATGCAAAATTGTAGCAAAAAACATTCCAGCAATTCAAGATGTAACTGCCTCCTGCCTTTACGACCATAATGCTGAGCGATGGTAACATCTTAAGGCACTCCAGAAAGAAGGGCTAGAGCAATTCCATTTATAGTCACAGTACCATCGGCATTGCTCCAATTCAGAGAGGGAGTCTAAAGAGAAATTTTTAGTCCATAATCTTGGAACTCTCTTCCAGATATGGAGCCCATCTTCACATCTTCCCTGGGTGCAACAAACCACCATTTTTCTTCTCTTTCTGTTGACCTTTCCTTCCCAGACAGAACCTTTTCCAGCACTTCAGAAATTTTGCTCTGCATGCTGCACTAAGGGGGAAGAAATTGCTCTGTGCCTTGCCTTTATCGAAGAGTTTAATATAAGCATTTTGGTCTCTCCAACCTCTCCTTTTCTTTGCTGTTTTTCAAATGGCTTGTTTAAAAAAAAATAAAAATCAAGTCATCAAAACAACATGGCCAACTTAAACAAATACAGGAAACACAGAAGTGAAGGCTCTCAAAGCAGCATTAACGCACCCCCACTATAAATGTTGTGCAACAAGTCCAAAAAAGCAGCTAATAATCTAAAATGTGTGTGAGCAGTGTAGGTGTGAGCTGTTACTATAGTAACCTCATTTTCATTTCCTGACCATAGTTTAGCCAGCCCACATGCTTGTCTAAGGGAAAATGTGCTCCTACCCAGTCTCGCGCTCCTGTAAGAGCATCACGAAAGCTAACTTTCTTATCAGCTTTACAGGATTTGGTCCCTCAAACCTTGCTGTCTTCTCCTCTTCCCCCAACCACACTGCTTCTGCACGAGATCTTGAACTTGCTAAACAGATCTGACTACTAAACTTGCATTTCTGATCAAGCCTGTTAATGCTGAGATACTTCATTTACAATTTCATATTAAAAAGATGAAGAGCAGAAGATCAATAAATTCACCAAGAGCAACTGTTAGTTAAGATACAACATTTTCAAAGATCCTGTAGAGTTAAGCACTGTTTCCTAAAGCACGCCTAGAAATGGTTGCTTTCACACAAAAATAAAGTTGACACATCCCTTCTATTTTAAGATCAACTTTCCCAAATTCTTCAAAAGTCACATGCTTGCTCAGAAAACCCAGAAAATTGTGCAGGCACTAACTAAAGTTGGCAATGTACATTTAAAGTCATTTGCGCAAATAGTTCAAGACAAAGGTCTCCAAAAAGACAGTATTTCTCACAAGTTCTAAATGCTTTTTCTGCACATACCTGCTGCTCCAGATGATCCTCATGAGAATGCAGTCACTTTACACTCATCCTAAACAGTATATGGCAGCTACATCTTTCACATAAATAACAACAGAGAAATGCTTAAGGGAACAGAGTTTACTTTTCTAGATTACCACACACCAAGTGTTCATGTGCCAAACTGCAACACACTTAAGTAGGAAGTCTAGTCAAAAGCATTTCCAAACAATCAGTTTCCCATGGAGTTGAATTACTCAGTAAAAAAAAAAAAAACAGCCAAAAAAAAAAACCAAACCAACAACCTAACATGCAAAGACAACTAGTACTCCCCTGTAGTCTCTATCCAAGTGGATAGGGAGGAGCAGGATAGGATGAGACCACCAGGGTCCCAACCAGATAACATATGGTCATTTATAGAGAAGGGTCCCTTGTTGACTGGAGGCTAGCGTGACACACAAACCCAATATAGCCCATGACCCTGAGTAAGCATACCGTCCCTGCTGTGGGTGAACACAGCATTTGAACTCAGGGCAGCTAACAGCATCTGAAAACAAGTATGCATCATTTATCTGGTGATGTTACAGGACAGAAAGGGTGTGGTGAGTTGGAAATAATATCTCAAAATCTGGAGGAACTGGAGGAGCAAAGGAAGATAATAGAACCTAGTATTTTTTTAGAGTTAAAGACTGAGAATGAGAGACATGTTCATCTTCATTCAAGCACTGAAGTTAACTGTGTCCTTTACTGATCACAAACCTATGCATTTGTAGAGGTTCATGGAAATTTGCATTCCAAATGGACGTTAGAGATACCACCTTAATCTTCTTGCATTTACATCATAGTTCTTACACTTATTTGATTCTCTGCCTTTAACAGGGTTCTGAAGAAATCTGTTATTTCTAGCCTTCTTCCTTTCTTCCCTTCCATGTTACTAAATCCTGACACTCGGAAATTAACTCCTGGCTTGCTGAGATTTCTCCCTTGGGCCTTACATGAACATCACACAGAAAATCCAAGACAAGTCTTCAGACAAATACATCCAGGAATGCAGTGACAAAACCACAAAACCAAGCACTTTGAAACATCATCATTTACCTGGCAGACAGTTGCACTCAAAAGCGAAGTCACCTGTTTGATGACAAGTTCCTCCATTCATACAGGGTGACGGGGAACATGGCACATACACACTTTCACAGCGATGTCCTGTATAGCCTGGCTTGCACTGGCATCTGTATGAGCCAGGCAAATTGACACAGGTCCCACCATGTTGACAAAGGCCTGGTGCGGCACATTCATTCACGTCTATCTCACACTTCTGGCCAGTGTAGCCAGGCAGACAGATGCAGGAAAACTTATTTCCAGATACAGTACATGTACTTCCATTGGCACAAGGTTGAGATGTACAGGCATCAATCCACTGACAATCTTTCCCTGTAGGATCAAGACAGAGCACTACATTAATGAAATATTATTTCTATGGAAAACATGCTACCTCAAAGTGATTAGTGTACTAAATCCTAAACTTATTACAGAAAAAATTATGCCTGCATTTTACAGTGTTATATTTGAAACAAAAAATCAATTTGTGATTACAGTACGAGGTCACTTTATTTGCAAAGTAGCAGTGAGATACAGAATGTTGCGATTTATAAAAATTACCCATGACCTGAAATGACAACCACTCTTCTATGTCCCCTTCAAGAATGAAAAGCGTGAGTTTCCATGCTTCCCCTCAGGCACACAATTATAATTTTCTCATAGTAAGATTTTGCTGCCAATTTTACTTCACTTTTTCTAGAAGCTAGACTCTGAATTCAAAGCCTAAGAGCCACTCCAGAGCAGCTTTTGCACTCAGTTTTCCCATGCGGACAATACCACAAGATCTAAATGTCTTTCTGCTTACGTGTAAAGGGTAGGGAGGTTGATTCCCTAACCCCTCTCCCCCTTTGCTTTTTTTGGTCATGAAGTCATTCAGACTTTTTCTCATTTCCTGTGCTGGAGCTAGGAAATTTGGGTGTATTATGACTGCCCCCAGAACATTCCAGGATGAAGTAATCCTCTAAAGAAGAGAGTCTGGAAGTACAAATGCAGAACCTCACCTGTATAACCTGGAGGACAGACACACTCATATGTGTCCTGGCTCTGGGGATGACAAGTTCCTCCATTCAGGCAGGGCTGGGACATGTAGCAGAGGTGTGATTCTGAATACTGACAATCCTCTCCTGTGAACCCAGGAGCACATTTGCAGGTAGCCTTTCCTATCAGAGACGTAGTTTCACAAGTTCCCCCATTCTTACAGGTATTGCTTTCACAGGGGTTTCTGTACTGACAGTAGTCTCCAAGAAAGCC
>JBCJKH010045327.1:6270-26856 GCA_039877255.1 Loriculus beryllinus | reverse complement strand
AAAGCCTTCTCGACACCTGCAATAGAGAAGAAATTATTCACATCACATTCACCTGAAGCCTTGTTCATCCTGGGAAGATACGAGGAATTAAGTTTCATGACTTCTGAAGTCTTGGAATTTGCCTTAACTAATGGTAACAGTAGTAGACCTAAATGCTAGCGTCATAAATGTAACAGGGCCTTTCTCTGGAATTGTCCCAAATGAAATCACTGAAAACTTAAGTTCAAATTGTGAAATCACTCATTACAAACTGAAGAAATACTGCATACAGTCAGAGTTACACCAAATGCAGGACCTTATTCTTGCACTTCCCTTCAAAACTGCAGTAAAACCTAGGTGTTAAAAGAACTGCCAAGTAACGATTCCTTGTGCTTACTCCCATTTTAATAAGCATTCTTTTTAAGAAGAAAAGAAGTTTAGATAATAGGTATTAACACCAGGTATTATCCATCTTCCAAAATATTTATAAACCTTGTACAAATGCAGTGTCTGAAGGGCCTGAGGATCTGTAGCAGATCCTTCTCCACAACACTCCCGTGAGACAGGAATATACTGTTATCCTCATGTTGATAAGTGCCCCTGGGACTGTGACATGCAGAAGTCTGCACTCAGCTAGCAACACAAGCTCTGCAGTCAGGTCTCCCACGCCCCTGGCTAGCACCCTAACGACAAGGTCATTGTTCCTCTCTCTCCCACAGAAAAACGAGTACACACACACTATCTACAGCTAAGGCAATATTTTATACAAAGATCTGTGACTGCAGAATAATTGCAGTTACTTCTCTCTAACCTAAACTTATGTCAATACAGCCTGACTACACTTGTCAGCTGTAATCCATCTTTTAAATGGCTTTTGTACTACAAATTTTCCATTTAACTTCCAGCAATACAGGACCCAGGCAAGCATGCCTGCAAACCCCACCTTTTGTCATCCCAC
This sequence comes from Loriculus beryllinus, assembly GCA_039877255.1. Taxonomy (NCBI): domain Eukaryota; kingdom Metazoa; phylum Chordata; class Aves; order Psittaciformes; family Psittacidae; genus Loriculus; species Loriculus beryllinus. Next base: position 25,919 of record JBCJKH010045327.1, on the reverse strand, counting down.
AGTTCCGTTTTCCTCTTCCAGGTAGCAGAAAGCTGCAACAGTACATGCTAGATAAAAATAACACCTAATACTGTCCACTTGTATTTTTCCTATGCACAGCTACTTGCTTTAACTGGTAAGTAACCCAAAATACACACAGCCTGAGAGAACATACATTTCACTGCAAAAATTCAGAGGTGAACATTACATACACTTTGCTCCAGAACAGGATAGGTACAATTATTCCACCAGGAAGTTACTCAAATCCAAAGGAAAGAGATTCCAGCTGCATAAAATACACAAGTCTCTAGCTGGCCCTTCAGACAAGAACGTAAAAAGACTGCCTTTTACTTATGCACTTTAAAATGTATGGTAGATTGGAAAACAAACAAACTCCAACACCTAACTGGATAGGCCTTAAAATTCAGTTTAAAAATCACAGAACAACCATGAAGCTGGGTTTTAAATAGAATACTACAAGGATCTGCCTTTGTTCCTATGCTATTCAACACTTCTATCAACGAATAACAACAGAAAACATCAATGCTAGTCAAACATATAGGTAAAAGTGAAGACAAGTTCTTGATAGAAAGTAGTAACATGAACTGCTCAACAAGGCAGTCAGTACATAAAGTGCACTTTAGCATGGTGAAGTCACACATCTAGAAACAAAACATACACAGCATTGTCCCCAAAACAGGAGGCCGATCTGGGAAAGGCAGATTTGCTTTGGGGGTTCCTAACAGTCAAGCTGAATGTGAATTCCTAGCATTAACAGTTTGGCCAGGAATATTTTAGATATACAAACAGCAAATATCAGGTAGGAGGTAAATGAGATTATGCTACATCTGATATTTCACTTGGCACAATCATCACATCAGTTCTGGTGTCTGCTCTCTAAGAAGGAAGAGCTTTACTGAACTCAAAGAAGTGAGCAGTAATGATTAATAGAGAACTCTTGACACAATGAAAAGCTAAGGTGTTTCAGTCTATTTATCAAAGGCAAAAGGGAAGACAGTTAATCAAAAGCTCCAAGTAACCACAAAAACTCAGATTTAACCATAATTCCCAATCTAGAAGGTACAGGGATAACAGAACTGAGCATCAGAAGTTCAAACTAGACAAATTCAAAATAGAAAGAGGGTAATATTTTTATCTTCAAACGGAGACTTATCCACAGTTTCTCAGCAGCAGAAAGAAACAACTGGAACAACGTGTTTAAGGTCGCAGTGGAATTTCTCCATCACTCATGCTTGTTTAAAAGAACACCAGGATTGGCTGTCTCAGAAAGTGTATGCACGCTAGTTCAAACACAGCTACTTAGAGAGGTTATTATCCAAGTTATGCAAGGGGTCATTACTAGATGACCACAACTGTTTTTTCTCATGTTAAAACTTATTAACTAGCTTTAGCCATATGTCTAAAGCAGGAAAGTCATATAATAGATGTGCATAATCATAATTTACTTTCCCCCACGCCCAAACTAGGCTCCTTTCACCATACCTTAATACTTTCAACTTCGTACCCAAGAACAGACATGAAAGAGTTTTTCCAGGGCAAGGCAGGATTAATAAAGTTACAGAAAGCAAATTCTGAGACAATACCATTTTCAGAATGTCCTCTACCTTTTGTGCCATCCTCATTGTAACAGCTGAAGGCTGTCAGTGTGAGGTGCTGCCACATCACACCAGAGGCAAGCTTTGGGTATTCTAGGCCTAAACTATGGTAGTTCTATACGCTTCATTTAACATCCCAAATCCCTCCTTGATACGGTTTAGAAATCGGTCCAAACACCAGCAGGCTACAGCATAGCTTTGTAGAGCTCTATCACATAGAAATCTGGCACCCAGCAAAGACAGCTGTGCCAGAAGCTGAAGAACTGCTCAACTCCCACGGCATTCAAGCCTGCACACAGAGCATTGGCTAGCTCTGCTCAGAGATTGTCTGGCTAAATACAATTAAATCATGTTTCTGGACATCTATATGCAGCTGATGAATGTGCAGAGTCAAACTGAACTTCAGTCCCAGAAGGCTTAGAAGATTTTGTAATAGGCATTTCTTCTAGTTTCACCACCAGCAGTGATGGGGGTCTTTGGGCAGCTCAGCTGCTTTCAGTATCAGCAGTACACCAAGGTCCCCAGACTAACAGCAGCAGACACAGGTCATGCACTTGTAGCTCTCTATCATGAAAGAGTGAGCAAAAAATCACAACTCCACAGAGCCCCACCGAGGGCACCTCATCAGACAAACAAGAGGTCTTCCAACATCATCCACCACTCTGATAAATACAGAATAAACCAAAACACACATAAAAGTCCTAAAGTGCTTTTTCATTGAAAGGCTGTAATGAAAACTAGAAAGCGTAGAGGAACATCTCATGTGCTGTCCGCAAGCAAATAAACCACCAAATACACTCCTCTCCTTCTGCAACATTCAGGGATACTGGAAGATATATTAGGTAACTGCAAGGATGAAGCCTAGACACTGATTAAGAGTATAGCTGGTATGATTTAAAAAGATGAGACCTGTGCTCTAAGACAAAACTCATAACCATCACCCACAAATGGCCCAGCATTTTGTACACAAATGTTCTGATACAAAGTTGAAGAGCGCTCCAAGACCAGGCTTGTTTCGGTATCTTCAGAGGCTAATCAGAAAAACATGAGGGGGCACTCCAACAGGGAACAGCAAAAGCTCTTTCAGCTTTAGCTCTTTACATTTGGAAGGACAAAGCCTACAGAATATGCCAGAGGGAACATGAGTGTATGTGGAAAGATGATAGGTCAGGTATCCACCATTTTGTTCTCCTCCAGGAGAAGTGCTTGGTCAGACAGTTATGCCATTCTTGCCTCCAGCAATCCAGTGCAATCCTTTCTGAATGTTAAGGAACAAAAAACCTACAGTCCAAATTTTCAACCATGTCTCCTGTCATCAACATTTCTAGGCACAAATACTAGTAATTTAGTTCTAAATGTTGGTGCAGACACAACTGCAAATATTTGCCCTTGATTCATGTTGGGTACCACATTGTGTCCCTAAAAAATAAAGGCTAACACTGAAAAAGCGGGGTGTATGTCCAGACTTCTTTAAAGGATATAATTATCCTCAACAGCAACTCCAGCTTCCCACCACCACTGCTCTGCTCTCATCCCAACATACTCTTTCAAGTTTTCTTTAGGAGAAAGGGAAAAAAAAAAAGCCACTTGTCTACAGAGCAGCTTAAAATTGTAGCAGCTTGTGTCAGCTCCAAATGACATGTTCAGAACAGGAAATCCAATCTTCTCCAAATAAAAGCCACTGTTTCTCCTCAGTTTTCCATCTAATGCTCAAGCAGCAACAGGAAGATGAAGTTTGTTCTGGCACTTTCTAGAAGCACATGAGGTCTCTTAACCTACCTCAACAGGAATTTAATTTTTTAAGGACAAATTTCACATACAACTTAATTCAAATCACGATCACTGAAAGCTAGAGAGTTTGAAATGGGAAAATGTCCTGTGGGCTGCATCAGCTATGCAGCTGCTTCTAATTAAAGCTTCTCCTTTACTCTCTCTGGGCTACTTTCCAGCACAAATACTTTTGAGCTCAGCCCATATTTTTTTTTTCCCCTCCTCCTTCTTGTCTCCAGCCTGCATTTGCGTTAGCTCAGGCTCTCATGGAGCTAAACAAGAGACAAAAACAAAACAAAGGTATTTATCCAAAGCTGAAGTATCCAAATCACTGGCAAATCCACAGAGCTGAAATCACTGTAACAACCTAACACTAGAAAGCGAAAGTAGAAGACTCACAAAAGCTGCACTTTTGGTGCTTCTGCCACAAACGTACACTGAAGTTACCTCGCAATACTTGATTCTCTCTTGCTTTCAAAAAACCTCTGAAAAATGTCTGGTCTGTTGGAAAAACCTCCTCATCTGCTGTGCTATATTTGCTTAGGCACATTCATAGGACGGTTTCTTCAAATGCACCTTATAGACTGCTTTAACCAGTCTTCCAGATGTTTGATTTTCATGGGAGTTTCCTATTCAGGCCCAGTGATATCATCTGGAGATGCACAGAAGGAAGCAGATGGTTTTAATTTAAAAAGCAAGGGGAAGAATTTCCTAGTAGTTTTGCTTCTCCCCCTTCTCAACCCAACACTCCCTTCACTTTGATTGGAAGATGCTCCAACGGAGTGGGGAGGAAAATGCAGTCTGATGACTAACGTGAGAAGGGTCTCAGTTATTTTGCTACAGATTTTAACCAGACTTCCCTCTGGCTCCCGGGTTCTGACTCCCACACCTACACCTCCTCTCAGGAGGGAGAACAGGATTCTCTGGTTAGTTTTACAAACGCTCCTTCCCATGTCTCAAGGCTCCCATTTATGCGTCATACTTTGAATGCAAACTATGGGATGGGGCTGCCTCTCTGTTCTGCATTTAAAGCAGTACACAGCTATTGTTTCTAGTCTACAGAAAGTGCTTCTACAACGTACCACTCCATAGTACCCTTATCCAAGTCTCAACAGGGAAGGTTCAGTACAGCTTTTTCTGACCATCACATCTCTGAAGAGCTTTTTGGTCTGCACAATAGAAAATTTTAACTGAGTAACTCAGATCACCACTCTGTTCCCAGATTTGAAGCTAAATGTGTGTGTACTCTCCCCTTTCCCCTCTGCCCTCGTCTCAAGGGGCTCCTTTAATTTCTTAAAGGACACAGAAGGAAACAGGAAAGGGCAGCCCATTCTCAGAAAGGGACAACTTCTGCATTTAGCTTCTTCTGGAAAACTCTCAGGCCTCATCCTGCTATAAGGTCTCCTATGGGTATTCCCCATTGACTGGTCTAGGAGCAATTTGTCTCAAGACAGGTCCTGAGAAGATACTTGCCTGCAGTATCAGAAGCAGTTCTGCAGTCTAAGATCTTGCCTTCAGCCACAGAAGTCTTCTTAAATCCAGGTTAAAATTAATTTATAAAGATACAGCTAGAAAGAAAGGCAGGTCAAAAACCTGGCAAAGGAGTTGGAGATACAGGGGGTTAAAATTGGGAAAGAAGCCCCTTACTGCCAAGCTGTTACTGCTTGGAGTTTAGCATGATTTGTGGTCCTCTTCTTTCCATTCTGCAGGTAAGAGGTAAAAACTGTATCATACAATGTAAATTGTGCAGAGATTTCTGCACATGGTCATAAAAATACTGCCGACTGAAGAGGCACAGAAGCACACACACAGCTGCACAAACCATGAAGGCTTTGGGCATGAAAGGATGTGCTGAAGGAGACTGTCCTTTTGGCATCAGCCTACTTCAGCAGGCTCCTCATCTGACTAGAAACTGCAAACAGGCCACGGTTGCCACTGTCCTTTTTATTTTTATCATCAGGACCAGACAAAAGACACTGGTGTTAAACTAGTACTTTGGTTCATACAGGGTTACTGATATCCTTCTTCTGGAAAAACAATATGCAACAATGCTAAGGTCAAAATTCCTATCTTTAAAGCCTGCAAAGCACAGTTTCCTCCCTAAATCTTGAAGCACCCCTATCCCATACTCCCTTCCTTCTCACTTCTGTTTGTCTCCCTGGCACAATTTTGCTTCTGTTCCCTGTTACTGGGGCACTGGAGGGAAGCTGGGAGATGCCACAGCTGCCAAACATAGGGAAACCCTCTGCTTCAGGGCCCTGCTGTCCCATATCAAACAGAGAGATTTCTGCACCCATCTGCAGCAGACCCTTGCACTCAGAAAACAGCGAGCAGTGTTGCTAAAATCTATGCTCTACCCGTTCTTAAAACAACATAGCAGCCTTCGTATCTGAAGGGGGTCTACAAGGATGCTGGAGAGGAACTCTTCATCAGGGACTGTAGTGATAGGACAACGGGTAATGGGTTTACATTTAAATAGGGGAAGTTCATGTTAGATATAAAGAAGAAGTTCTTTACTGTGCGCGTGGTGAGGTACTGGAACAGGTTGACCTAAGAAGTGGTAAATGCTCCATACCTGGCAGTGTTCAAAGCCAGGCTGGACAGAGCCTTGGGTGACACTGTCTAGTGTGAGGTATCCCTGCCCAGGGCAGGAAGTTGAAACTAGATGATCTTAAGGTCCTTTCCAACCCTAACCCATAGAATCTATGATTCTATGATTCTATCCATGCCTTCTTAGCCTGCCTGCGACTGCAGAATTACCTTAAGTTAGCAGTGCTATCCCCAGACTCTATAAGCTACTACCTTCCCAGTCATCCAGCAACAGGGAGATGAGAAAGGGAGATGAGAAAGGGTTTTCCTGTGATGCTCACAATTAGCATTAAGCAACAAGCAACTGCTACCCTGCTTCTCTGCTGGATATGAGAGCATGCAAGAAGACTTCACCACGCTTAACACCTCAATGTACAACATACTGGCTAGAGATGCTGGGGAGGGGGAGACACACAACAACAACAAATCACCACCACAGTGCAACACAAAGCCAAACCCCAAACTGAAACTGCCTTTTGTCAAAGCAGAACCCAGAAAGATTGGAAGAATGAGTCCTCTTTTTATTATTGCTGCAGATAGACCTTACTCCAAGGAATACAGCTGTATGTCCTCACCATGCTAGTCACTGAATGGGCACACAAAGATCTCAAACAAAAATTCTGACCTTGGAAGGCTCAAACACAGGAATGTGTAATTTTCCAAATATAAAATCAAGGTCAAAGAAGGTCAGTGATTCTATCAAACAGTGCACAAAACTACAGCCATGGGCCAGCAGCGTCACCAGGGGAACGGAGCTACTTAAAGGGTGCTTGCAAGAGCAGTCTGATAAAGATCCAACTCCAACTTCCTTACAAGGGTCACAATCACCGTTCCCATAACAGAGGCCAGATGCACCATAATAAAGGTCTCTCTTTCACTGGAGTAGATGCTACATGATTTTCTGACAAAGAAAGAAAGCTGTTTCGATGCTAAGCTGTCACTTGCTGCTTTACCAAATAGCTAGACTAGATGTTTTGCTTATCAGCACTTATGTTACTCATGTTTTGTGCATCACAGCTTATTATCTCTGGTGCAGGTTCTCCCTCAGCTGTTAACCTGTTTCTTACAGACAGCAAGATCTGCTAGATGGACTGACCACACATTAGAACAAACAACTTGGCCCAGAAGAGGTACAGAAAGAGGAAGAGAACCTATTATAACAACTTATTGCCCAGCAGAGGAAGTACTGCAGATAACTTGAGAAAAGTGGAAGGGGTGGGGATTTAGCTAATCAGTGAGTGATCCTTCAGAGCTAGAAGCCAAGGCACTTCCTTTAGTAATAAGCTCAGTTTACTGAACAAAACATTTCTACTCTTAAAGCCATCAAAAATTCAGAAAGACATTTAGGTTACTACACTAGATAAAAAGTTCCCCTATTCAGAGTTCCTCATAGTGCAAGAAAGGAAAAAAAAAAAGTTAAAACCAAAACAGGATGCTAAGAATCAGACTGCTAAAGGCAAAGTCTTCACAACTGAGGGATTTTTTTTGCAATTTTTACCTTCCTTTCTGCAAAAAAAGTGTTCTTGAGCCAGAACTAGAAAACAGACACAGACTAATCTCTGTATACAGGCCTCTATTAGCCTTTCCAATTACTCTGGCACCTGCAAAGGGACTGAGCTGCTACTTGAAGGAGGGGTTGGCTTAAGACCTGCAAGAAGTCTTTGCACAAAAAGGAAGAAGGCAACATTAGAATAAAAAATAACCCTGCATGCTTAAAAATATAAGCGTGGTCAAAGCTGAGACTGCGATAAGGGAAATGTGTCAAGATCTGGACTGAACTACAAATACTGAACCATTTTATTTTTTTTTAAACAATCTAAAACATGGTTAAGAGGAACATGCAAGTTGGAGAACACATCCTTAAGAAGGCACAAATGGCAGCAACATCAATACCCTTCTTGTTTATTACCTGCATTGTGACCCATATTCTTTGGCTCCAAACTAACATGCTTAAGCATATGTCAGAAAGGCTACTAACATCACACCATTTCTTGTTTCAGTCTTAAAATACAGGTGAAAAGCAGGGAAATTTCCGGCTTTTTCAGAAAGGCAGCTTGTTTCTGTTGACAACAGTATACAGACAGGGAAAGGGAAAAACTAGGAAGCGGTAATAGTTAAAAATTTGAATTAAAAAACCCAACAGGGAGTAACAAGTTACATATTTGCCTTTATATGGACTTTCTGCACATCAGGTATTGATTTGAAACTGAGAAGAACTTCAAATTAGATTATGATTTCCCCTTTGTGTGCCACAGGTGCAATTTAAGTATATTCAGTTTTATGCAACGCATTAATAGACAGATCTAAATGCTGTGGCTAGGGAAGATGGCTGTACAGAAAAGGGTGAAGAGCTGAACTGTGTGTTAACCAAGCCAGATCAACAGGACAAAATTCACTAATATTTAAAGAATGTTGCCATTAAGAGGGATTTAGCATGCTAGAAAATGGCACAACTTACACTGATGAACTAAACAAGGTTTAGAAAATAATCTATTTACTGTAAATGTAAGTAAACGAACTCTGCCAAACAAGGAAGGTTTATCTTCTCACAAAATACCACTTTATTTAAAAAGAAATAATCTAAGCACTGCAATTTGAAAGGTGAACTGCATTTAAATAGATGCTATATGATTTTCCAGATACCACACACCGCCAAATCTCCTGCTGATCAGCTTTCCATGTGACAGCAAAGCAAAGGCACCACTGAAGAGGGTGTCAACATTTACCAAAATCAATTACGCAATAAAGACAAATGTGGGTGTTTATTTGGGGGGGTTTTGTTAGTTTGTTTTTGCAACTCCCACATATTACTTGCTCTCCAGCATGTAAAAGAGAACTGGCACACTTCAGAGCACAGAGGAGTTAAGAAAAACTTTATAAAACTATTCAAATTGAGTCCAAAGCTCTATAAAGCAAGACAATTTCTAAAGTAGAGAGCAAGTTCCAACTTAACTTGTGGGTCTGGAAGCAACATATAGAGTTTACCTCTATGAAGGCTTTGGCCTCTCTTCCTAACCTAATGCAAATAAGTCAAACTGATAAGATCCAAACCCAAAAATCTGAACAAGAATCCAGATTTCTGACGTTATGAAAAGCTAGCACATAAAAACTAATGCATTAACACAAAATACCAAATCTCCTAAACCCGAATGTGTCCGATAAGAAAATATTAACAATTCACATTTCCTTTCTGGCTAGGACCCGAGTGAGAGACAACTGGCAATTAAATCAGAAATTAAACCAACTTACTTGCAATATCCTGTACCATTCTGATATGGAATGCACTTTCCCTCATTAACACATGGCCTGGAATCATCCATACACTGCAAAGCTGAAAGGAAAAGAGAGTCAAATCAGTAGCCATACATGTCAAGTCAAAGCTTCATTAGCATACTTTGACGAATTAAAATCTTATAGTGGAAAATTTTGTATGTCTGGAACAGAAACAAAGACATTATCACAGAGTTTAATTTAATCTCTGGCAGCACCACAAGAGCCAGACTGAAAGAAGACTCAAATACAGATCTGTTCATCAGGCAACTAAATGTTTTTAGAATTTCTTTTAGGTAGATTTTCAAAGCAAAACATGCAGTAGTTTCTACATTCGTGTCAGCACTTGTGTATTTTGGCTTAAATGTCACCAACGACTACCTTCTGATCAAAATTCTAGATCGAAATTCACCAAAATAAGAGGCAACTACTCCTTCTTTAAAAATATTTCGTCTCAAACCTTTCCTTCTTTTCGACCACCTCTAGGGACACTTGGCACTGAAACAGAAGCATCTGTCCCTCACAATCTCACCTACTGTACAGTTCTAGCAATCCAGAATTTGCTGCAACATCATTACTGTTGTAGCACTCTGATTTCAGTCTAGATGTATTTAGAAGTGAAAACATCAGAGACTTTAAAGACTTTCAGCAAAGAATTTGTTATTTCTAAGGAGGAGATACTCTGTAGCTCAAACTGACATTTTTGGTGTTACATTTTAAAAAAGGCATTAAGTATGATACAGTTCAGGCTGGTCAATTTTTATCCAAGTCTACTGGAAGCTCTGGTGGGATCTCTTTCTGATCTGACAAGTGGTTTGACTCTTCACGGGGACCTGAAGGAGCATACCACAGGTATTTCTGAAGGGAGCAGAAGGGTGAGAACTACGGAAAAGCTGCAGGAGCAGAAGGCACTCTAGAACCACAAAAATTTAGCCAGCCATCCTAGACCACAGCCTGAAATTTGAGTAACACCATACTAGTGGATAAAAGCTCTCGGAACCAGAAGACCTGGGCTCTATCCTAAACTTATACATGTATTGAGAAATCACAAGCTCTTTCCAGCCTCCAGTTCTATCTCCTGGACCTCAAACACACACACTTCTGTGCCATTATGGAAATAGGATCCGTAATCAGTCTTAAAGGCAGCTACAGCCATCAATGACATCCAACCACCTAAACTGCCTACTTGTGTACCAGCTGCTGAAGGACAGATAGCTGTTTTGGTTTTCAAGGATAGCTTTCCTTTCCTCAAGAGGTATTAAATTTTCAATACAAATTCAGCAAGGGGCATCAGGGAAGAAAATGGTCCAAACCATCATCAAAGTTTATGTACTGGCAACTAAGGAATAGGGCTCAGAAACAAAAGAGTTAACTCATCAGTTCACTAAGCTTTCCCCAAAACCAGCCCAAATTCAGTCCAGCAATTAGACCATTTGGAACAGACTCCAGTTACTGCTATCCAGGGCTTGAAGTGTTATTTCTCAATAGCCCTGGAGCATGCAAACAAGTCACGTGCCGTATAAGGTACTATAGGAGCATTTCACACTTGCAATCCATACACAGAATACAGTTAAACTAAACACAGTTGCTCAAGAAAATTATCACTGTTTCCCACAGTATGAGTACAGCTGTTTCTGTTAACTCGATTTCTGAAAAGGGGGCACTTGGATGGCGCTGCTTCTGCAGAGCTCTCAGGAAATGAACAAAATTCCACTGTGAGCCCCTTTCAGATAACCCCTGAGGTCAGGGTTACCAAGCGACAGAAATATTAACACAGATTTTGCATGGCATTCCCTCCCACAGCAGTCAAACACACACTGATTTGCACCTGTCTGAATTTTCACCCCATTTAACAGCAACATCTGCAAGATGTCGACTCCAAATTTCATCTGCTTCTGTCTAACACTACAGCAGCTTGTTTCCACAACAGAGATTAACTCCAGTTAGCATGGTTCAGTTACAGTGTGTTCAAGAGAAACTGCAAAAGAACCTGTAACAATTCAGATTGCTCTTACCTCCTATGCTACCCCAGGGAAACGAAGGAAAGTTAAAACAAGCCTTACCACACTTCAGAGAACCAGAAGGGGAAGGAGACTTCATATTCTCATCTTACTACCTTGAATGCTCATTCTTTTCACACCAATCAAGCCACTGGAGGAAATACTCAGAGAATTATTTCTTTTGTGCCCATGCTTTCAAACACAATTTTATAAACTCTTCAAGTACTCATGTATCCAGTGAGAACTGAGCAGCCAGTTGATTTTGTAACCCACATAGTAAAAGCTTAACTAGCATTTGGCCAAAACCATGCAGCACAACTGCATGGAGGGGAACAAGAGGATGATGGCTTTCAGGGTCACAGTAAGGATCTGAATCAGTGATTCCTGTTTAGCTCAACAGGCCAAACACAGAGAGAGCAGAGAGGCTTTAGCAAAGTAATGATTAATTTTCTCTTGGTTTTTGACAAATTATTCCTGCCTTGAACTGCTGTTTAGCAGGTCATTAAACCACTACCAGTACTTGGAATTCTTTAACAGGGGCACACAGTGAATGGGGCAACAAAGGCAGCTAAAAATATATTTTGTATATAGTAATTTACAAGTGAAAGAAGCTGAAAAAAACAAAAGCAAAATGACTCTTTTGTACTCTTTCAGCTAAAGACTAAAACAGGCCGAATAGAAACACATTGAAATGCAACTAAAGCTGAAGTGCATGTAAATCTAACCATATTTTATATTAAAATGAGTATTAAAAAGTAACATGACCACTTCTCTTTAAAGAATGAAATCACAGGGGAGACTGAAGACTACAGTTCTCACAGTAAAATTAGCATTTCTGTGCACAAAGAACTGTCTTCCGGTATTTCACGATAGCTTTAACAATTTCATAATGCATACAAAACTGAAGCATTTCAATATGAATTACTTCAAAAGCTGCTTTTCTGGTATCCTACCATGTTGTGCTCAGAAGTTAACAGTATCAGAAACTTTACCTTCTACCTCAGTCACCTCCTTACATTCATTATGTTAACTAGAAACACTTTTGTGTGCACAGCATGAGAGAACACAGCCCTGTCTTGAAAAGATAAGGCCACTTTTCTATAAGCCATATATAGATAGATAGCATCAGCACACTGTCAAGGCTTTGAATAACAGGCTGTTTTCAACAGTTTTCTTCTGTGTTTTAAAAACCAGCAATGAGGAATTATTTGTTGTTTTCTGGACTTGCTCTAGCTTGCCAAAACTACCAAGACTATCAGAAGCTGGGTTAGCCCACGTCAAGCATGAACAGCAATGTTTCAAGTCCTCGCACTCTGGCACAGTGGAGGGCTCACTCCAGTATACCGGTAGGTCTTCAAGGGGAAATCCCACAGCTTTCTCATGTGCTGAACTGCCTCATGATCCTTGTCAGTCCCTTTGAGCTGAATATGGGAATATTAGGAAACACCCCACAATTATCAAAAGGCAGACTTCTTATGAAGTGGGCAGGCCACCACTTATGGAAGGTGGTGGCCCGAATTTCTAGCATGTGTTGTAGCCAAGTTTGAAAAACTTCCTGGATGAGGGCTGTAAGTGCAGGTGAGATTAATGTTTTTAGCTATACTACCTAACCTAGCATCTATACAAATTTTCACACATGCCTTTATTTAGAAACAAATACTGACCTGATGTTTAACTAGCCTACCAGGACTATTTCCCAAAGCCAGAGGGGAAAACAAGTAGCCACTGCTGTAAAATGAGCACAAGCAGAAAGTGTTACTCACAGAAACGCTATAGGAGCTGCTGCAATTCTCAACATCCAAATCCATAGCTCATGCTTAACTGGAGTACAATTTTACTGATTTTTTTTGGCTAAAGAGACAGTTAAAGCAAATCTAAGAGGAAAAGTTGTGCTCCTGCATCATTGTTCTTTAGAATGTCAAGTGACGGGGAAGTTGTGATTTGGTTTCTATACTTCACCTACCCGCTCTATATTCAGATACTTTCTGTGCTAGAAAATGAAAAGAAATAGTGAAGGATTAAGATTAGAAGATGCGTGAGAGTTCAGCCTTTAAGGGAGAAGGCTGATACAGGGAAACAAAGCCATAACCAGAGAAAATCTGACAGGGCTTTGTTATAAATGCTAAAAGGAAAGTAATTCCAATGAACTCCTCACTCACAAGTTCAGAAAAAGTCAAGCAGAAATAAAAATGCAGAATACCAAAACAATTAATGCTCTGAGGAAGAGACGTTACAAAGCTGGTTTCCTGTTGCTTTGTGGTTGATTATCCTGCATCTAAGAAGCTACAGGGTCTGACCAAAAGTTTTACTTTATATATAAGGGGAGAGTATAGTCTGGCAGAGAACACTGCTGAGCTGCTGGTGCAGCTTTCTCCTTGGGAGGACCCTATATGGGTCTCTCTCTCCTCTTTCTGTCCATGAATTTTTACATTAAGTCCATAAAAACTCAGTATCTTTCAAGAACACAGACCTCTGTCACATTGGCTGAAACCTCTCCATAGGTTCAAAAGCTTTCTTATGGGAAAGGGTGGAAAACAACCTTCCTGAACATAGAAAAAAAAATCAGGCTCAAGATACTTTAAGGACTAGAAAGAAAACTAAAGGACAAAATAGGTTTCAATAACCTAGTAGTCAGTGGATTTTCTGTCTTGACTGACATTAATGAGAAACAGCCTGTCATCTCAACTGTGTTACCCATTCTACATGAAGAGAAAGGAGGAAAAAGGATTCAAAGCCCTCAAACAGAAGAAACACAGGATGCATGGGGAATCCTTGCACAAGCTCAGGCTGCTTGCCAAAGGTGGATCAGCTCTGAAGAGGACAATCATCAGCATGGTCAGAACCACCATGCTGCACTACAAATCAAGGGATCTCAAATTCCAAGGGAGTGAAAAACAGCTTCTGATTCCCTTCAGGAAAAACAGAGCATGAAAAAAGCAGCTAACAGAAAATGCTGAAACGTGTGGTGCAATCCTGAAGTAAGAACAGCAGGTCCTCAATATGCAGAAAGCAACAAAATCCTTCTGGAGCAGCACCTCACAGCACACAGACAGCTGCTGAAAAAGCTGGTAAGGAATAAGAAGCATTGCACATATGGAGAGAAGATAACCAAATTTGGAGGGAAACCACAAAGGACTAATTACGCTATTCACTAACCTCAACAGATTACGGTTCCAGTGAGATTATGTACCAGGGAAGAACCCACTAGTAAATAAGTGCTAGCTGAAAATATGAAAATAGCTTTTTTTCCACCCCAAGGCAGTCACACAGTGAGTTGAGGAAGCAAACTAATACAAATCCTTACAGTGAAAAAATTATAGTGCCTTATATTCAGCTCATATTTAGAAAACATTAACATTTGGCAAATTTAAACAAGCTGACCAGTTTGCACTTCACAGACAGCAGTAGTTAAGGACAAAGCTTGTAGACAAGGCATGGAAATAGTCCATAAGGTAAAAATGTTTTAACCAGGTTATTAAGACATCTCCACTCTTTTTGCGCACAAAAACCTGAAATCAATTGGATAGTGCAAAACTCACCAACTGAGAAGCTAAGCAGAGCTCACAGGAGTGTGAAGGCACTCAGCCAATATCCTGTACCTTTCAGGAGAGAAACCCCAGTATCTAAACTGGTTTCCTATGCTAATTTCTCTAGACCAGCATAAAAAAAAAAATGGATTTCAGAAGAACAAGTTTGTAAGAAGGAGAAACTTTGCTTTACAAATTCACCAAGTTTTTCTGAACTCGAGAATGGTAATGACAAATCTGACTGCATTACACTGAGATACACAAACTGCATGCCCCACAATCATCTGTTTCTAATGTTTCCCCAAAACACCCAGGAATGAGCAAAAACTACTAGCTGGCCTCCTAAGAACAGAGCTGGGAACTGCCATGAAAATTCACAGGTACAGTTGAAATCCTGTCATCAGGATCTTAGGCCCAGGAAGCTGCAGGAGGACAGTTATTTCTATCAGATGCAGATACAGTTCACGTGACACTGTTCCTGTTGAAAAACTACTGATAAAAGCTCCAGTTATAATACATATTGAATTCCCGCTGAACTTGTAGTAGAGTTCCAAAGCATCAGTCACCATATTCTCCATTTCCTTACACAGCTACTGTTTCCCGCCTTCTCTTATTTTCAGTTTTCCCAACAAAGCCAAAAGCCCTGAAATCCAGAACAGCCACATAAAGTAGTTAAGGGAAAAAAAAAAAGTTTTCAACACAAAAAAAATGTAGGGAAGGCAATTAAAGAGCCAAAGAGGTACTGGTGTTTCCATGGCAATCTGGCAGACGGGAGCCATACTCGCGTCTTCTCCCAAGCCTTCCATCATTCTCCAGCACTAAATCTTTATTAATCTGAGCACTAAGCATTTGCTGTGCAGAAGCGCCAGCCCAATCCTTGTGCTGAGCAGTGCTTCCACAGCCATCCAGGGGGAGGTCAGAGGAACGAGATGAAGACTAGCTGCATGGAACAAACAACAGACGCCGTGCCATTTTGAGATACAAAGCTCTTTTCTCATCCTCATAGCAGGCTAAAAAAAGGACTTGTGCCCCAGGAACAGACTATTTTCTAAACAGAACGAACAATTATTTCTGCAGCTCTCAGATGACTGTGTTTAGAATGATATAAGCACTGTTTCTTCTAGAAGGGCACTGACAGCCCTTGACTTCTGTTGGCAAGATAATTTCAGACAGAATTCATAGAAACTAGGAAAATAACCACAAAAGGACTTTTTAAGCACAGATGCTTAGGGAAGCTCTTTTTTTCCCCAATATGAATGACATCTCCCTTTATAAGTTCCAAAAGAGAGGGGAGACTTAATCAGTGCATAATTCCTCCACTGCACAACGATTAGTCAAGAGTACAAACTTAAAGGAAACTATGTTACATCTGGAGTTACAAATTGTGACTCTGCTTCTGCTGTTAAGTAAGACTCCCAAGTCTAGAAGAAACAGGCTGCCAGAGCACCGCTGCTGCTTTTCACCTACTCCTTGTCCCACATTCAAGCCCCAGCCACTAGACCCCTCTGACAGCACAGAGACCACTTTTTAAAATGGAAGAAGATGAACAGGACCAGAGCATACCCACATATTGCTACAGCAGCAAGACACCTTAAAAATGGGAGGAAGGGAAACAGCTGTAAAAGCTGACAAAACCCAAACCCACCCACTGTAAGAGATTCAAATGCCAAATGCCACCAGAGGCACGAGTTCTCTTTTCCCAAGGATTCAAGTCCTGAGAACATCAGCAAGAGAATCTTCACGTATTTCTAATCTAAGTGATGCCCTGCAGGAAGTGATGCAAGTTAGCCAGATTCTCATCATACTCTTCAGAAAGTCTAAATCAGCATCTTTGATAAGAACAAATTTGACAGGCAGTAAAGCCTTCAAAAGATCAAGTAAAACTTGCTCTTCCATACCAAAACTTGCAAATCCATATCAAGCAGACCAGCACTGTCAGCTTTACCCAAAGTCCTCTGAAGTTTCACTTTTCAAATCTCACACTGCAGTCCACATCAGCACACTACCTTTGTGCTGCTCTAGATTAAAAATGCACTGGAATCTGTTAGAAATACAGGATGATAGCCAACAGCAGCCCGGCAAAGCTGGGCTTAGCAAAACCTGAGTGTTAATCATGACAGTAGGTAATTAGGGTGGGCTTTACTAGCCAGGATTCCTGCTTCCCCCACTGCTATCTGATGAGAAGAAGAGCAAATGTTCACAGCAATTATGAGGAGTATCCACACCAAAAGCGCAGGTGTTGCTGCCCCACCCCAGCTTACTACACCTTCAACTGCAGCCTTGTGCAAAACTTAAACGGCTCAACTGGAAAAGCAAGTTGCTACACCATTGGGCTTGCATGATGAGGCAGAGTTGAGTAGTCCAAACCATAGCGCTTAGTGCATCCAGGAGCCTCCTATTTATTGACCAAGAAGGCTGACATCAGGTACCTGCCCTCTCTTGCACAAGAGCATCAAGACAGTTGAATATGCACCTGAAAAATACCCTTTCGGTGACTTCATCTTTCCCATTAACTGAAGCCACAGCTCCCACTCCCAAGAACCAGAGGCAGGTCAGTATCTCACAACCAACCAGAGCCACTTTCAGTCTAGATTTGTCATCTCTGACAACCAGCCTTTGTTTAGTACTGGGAAACAACTTCAGCCAACCAGCCTTTGTTTAGAACTGGGAAGAGATTTCACCCACAATGCCAAAACCCTCTGCAGCATGGGAGGACCCTGACCAGCCAGGTAGGTATCCCTACCCAGTCAAACGACAAGCGATAGCACAGCTACTTCTCCTCTCAGCCCTGTCACAGAAGGAACTGGCAGGGCTAGTATTAAGCTGATAAGATGCTAGTATGAAAGTACAGGTTAACTAAGTGGACATGCCATTTAGTCTTTGCAAAAAAATGGTATTTTTGTTGTCTTACTGGACAATGTAAGCTGTTTCCAGAAATAACAGTCCTACTATGCACCACACCTCTACCCTACCAAGAAAACATCTCTGAACTTTTAAGGCACCTACCCTTGAAAGACGTTTTATCTTCTCAGTCCCTTTTGAGCAAACCTGACCAAAAGACACTCAGGCAATAGCTGGGTTTCTTGGGTTTTGTTGGGTTTTTTTAACTTCAACCATCTTGAAACACATTAGCAAAACCAAGTCAGTCAGATTTCAGAGGGGGTTACAGCAAATAAAAAGCAAAAACAACAACATTTCTCCTGGGAGACAAATACTGACCATTTCAAAGGCAAAACAGATAGACCAATTCACGTTATATCCAAAACAGCAATAGTGGTCAAAACTGCAGACAGCAGTTTCTACTCCTAACCATAACAAAGAGTAAAATTGCTGAAATTATCAGTGTCTCGCTCAGTCACACACTAAACAACTTCCACTACCACTTTCTCCCATTGCTGCACTCTTCACAAGTCATCTGAAGTGCAATCCAGCCTCTCAGCAGGAAAAAGGAAGAAAGAATAATAAGTCACACAAGTAATCCATGTTGGATGGGGCTTGAGCAGCCTGCTCTGGCGGAAAGCCCCCCTGCCCATGGCAGAGGCTTGGAACGCGATGAGCTTCGAGGTCCCTTCCAACTCAAACCATTTTACAATAATCAACGACTGCTGGCGCTTGAAAGCTTTAACGTGCTGCAATGCTGCGAGTGCTTTAGGAGCGGGCCTGCTGTTGGGAGAGGCATGAAATCCACCAGAATCCAACAGTTAAGGCTGTGGACCATGTTCTACAGCCTGGCTGTAAAACATACTGCGAATGCCAACATGCAACAGGGAACAGTGACAAAAAGCGGCAGTTTCCTCAGAGGTGCACACACGGCTTCACGCCCGGACCGATTAATAGTTAAAGCAGAAGGATACGCAGAAATTCCTTCTGTGTGTGCAGGTATGTCCTCAACAAAGAGGCTGGAACGAACACGACGCATGGGTATTCAGAGCGATGGAAAGCAGCAAACCATTTCCCTCGTGTTTTGAAACCAAACCCCTCAAGCATTCGAGCAATTTTTGCAAGAGCACATGTATCACTGCCACGCACTGCGGCGAGGGACGGCTGACTTCGCCTCAGCGTTCCGTTACGCGTGAGCTCCCCCGGGAGAGAGGACCCCGCTGCCCGGCACGGAGCTGCAGATCCCCCCCGAGCCGCGGCTTCGCGGGCAGACCCTCACAAACCCCTGCCCGGGCCCGCGGAGCGGCTCGGGGGTCACCGCCCCTCAGGAAACGGCGGCGGCCCTGCGGGGCCACCCTCCGCGATGACACCCTGCGGCGGCCTCGCCGCCCCCCCGCACCAACCCGCACCCCCTTCGCGACACGAGGAAGGGGGCACCGAAGCCGGCCTCGCCGCGCTGGAGGGGGCGCCGGTCTCCCCGCGGCAACGGGCCGGGCAGCGGAGGGCTCCGGGCAGCCCCTCAACCTCCCGCGCACCGTCTCAGCCCCACAGAGCCCCACAACCCCTCGCCGCCGCCCCGCCCGCCACTCACCGGACGCGGGTTCGGCGCGGCTGAGCACGGCCAGCACCAGGCCGAGGAAAGCGGCGAGCGCTGACCCCACTCCACGGGCCATGGCCACGGCCGCTCACGCCGCCACTGGCACGGCGCGGAAGGATCTATGCAGCCACCGATGGCGCCGACGGCCGCCCCGCGCGGAGGGACACGTCTCAGCTCACATACCCCGCTTCCTCCGCCGTGCCGCGCCGCGCCCCGCCCCAACCGACTGCCGCCAGGGGGCGTCCGCACCGGGAACGTGGGGCGGGGCCGGGAGCGGGAGGGGGCTACGGCGGCGAGGGTGTGGGGCGGAGGAAGGAGGGCGGCAGGACGGGGAGGACACGGGGGCAGCGGATGGCGGGCAGGGGTAGTAGGTCTTGCCCCTGTAGGTGGGCGATAGCGGGTGCTCACGGGGAGGACAGCG
>JBCJKH010045325.1:0-15987 GCA_039877255.1 Loriculus beryllinus | reverse complement strand
TTATTACCATTACCATATATAATAAAATTTTCTACTCATACATACATTGAGAATGCTTGGGGACAAAGATGCTATCTGAGATAAATAAACATGTTCCAAAGACTTAATGGGATCTCCATTTTAATCACATAGATGAATTGTGGCTATGGAGTGCAAAGAATTAATTGCTGGACCTTTTACATTTGCTGTTTTCCAGCCCTTATGTCACCTTGCAATTTTTTTATCAACTGTTCAAAACAGGTCTTAAAAAACACAGATTGTTGGTTTTCTTTCTGGGTGAGAGTTGTTTTATTTGTTCAGTTTCTAAAGAAAATATTACAATTTCTTTAAGAAGCAGTCCACAAATGTGAAATCTGCTACCCAACTGCAGGAGTACTACAAAATCGTAATTGATACGTTGAACATAACAAGGAGTCTGTACATTTATAATGGAATTGCAGTCCATCTATAAGACATGCAGCTCTACAGCTTGGGTAAACTTTGTTGAGGGATGGTTAAAATATGTGATTGTTATTGTCATAGGAATTTGAGGAGTATGGTAGAGATTACAGTATAAATTCAGAAGCAAAACAATGACTAGCTTATGAAATTTGGTGGAAGAGTGTTCATAAATTATCTGAACTGGGAAGGTAAATTATAACACAAAATAAAAGTCAAATGGGATCTACACTACTGGCCCAATATCTACTAAATAATTTCAGTGTCTCATTTGTGAAATCATTTCAACAGATAATATGGACAAAAGTCATAACTACTTATATTCTTCAACTGCATCGGGCATTTATGCATTTCTTTTAGTGTGTATACAGATTAATTTAAAAATCTTTAGATCTTTTGATGCAAAAAAACCTGTATATTATCAAAAGAAACATAAATGTACATATATATCATATTTCAACAGAAATAATGATCATAGTGGCAGTTAGACCTTCATTTGGTGAGTCTGTTATATAGCAAAGCCAAACAAGTGCTATATCTGGAAAGCAAGCAATACTTAGGAAAAAAAACTTACTGACATCATCAAATACATTGACATTCTAAACATGTATGCAAATGAGAGGGAAAACTGTAATTAAAATGTGATAACAAAAGAAACAAGTTTTCTTGGTCAGAAAAAGATTCATTGCACAATTCAGCATGGTTAGGATTTCCTAGACAAAGAGGGACAAAACAAACCAGTAAGGCACAAAGGTGGAAATTGCTTACCACAATTCAGTGAAAATCCACAGACTGAAAAAAAGTACTGGGTATTCCCAGTATCTAACAAGGGAGCCAGGACACCAATACATCCACCACACATTTGAAGTCAATAGTAATAATTGGGTAAGTAGTATGTAATTATGGTCTTCACATGTAAAATACCATAAATGTGTGTCTTCATTATCTCTGATATCCATAAAAGACCAAGAGCATACTGAATTCATCCACACTGCTGAGTAGCTGCAACGCAGCTTGGTAAACTGCTTACCTTGCACCTCTTTTCACTTGTACAGGGGCCTCCAGTGTGACACTGGTAAAACAGTAGATACAGCCATAGCTATCAACAGCTACCAGCTTCAGTGCAGCAATAACTGCTGCCTGCTGTTACCCCTCTTGCGCCTCAGGGAAGTTGTGAGTGCTCCATCCCTGGCAGTGTTCAAGGCCAGGTTGGACAAAGCCTTGGATGGCATGGTTTAGTGTGAGGTGTCCCTGCCTATGGCAGGGAGATTGGAACTAGATGATCTTGAGGTCCTTTCCAAGCCTAACTGTTCTATGATTCTATGATAGTTTTGTTAAAACACCAAATTTTTGCAGGCTGAATTCTACAAGGTTTTACCGATGAGGTTAATTCCTTAGTGTAGTTCTGCACAGATTTGATGGACTGGCTTCAAGGCTTACACCTGTAACAGAAGAATGAAATAAAAGATGGTCTTTTACTGTAAGGGAAGAGTTAGCAACGGCAACACCACCTGGCACTACATTTCTTTCTTTTGTTCCAGAGTTCCCTTTTCTCATCTTTTTTGGCTCCTTACTTCAGCAACAGAGGGGCTTTGGTAATAGAGAACCCTTATAAAATATGGCTCTAATTATTAATATCTTATCCTTACTACCTCATTTTCTGGAATTGCACTCTGAAGTATCAGTACCTTCTTCCCCTCTCTGGGAATGTCCTGAATTCATAGTCTAGACATGTTCTTGAATTAGCACCTCTTTCTATTTAAAATAGCCTTCCTTGAGGTCAGAGCCATTCTAAGACAATTTCAAGATAGAACATTTCCACAGTGTTTTGTAAAGTATGCATCATAAATTGCATTCACCGTATGCATTCCTTACCAAATGCATAATACTTTGTCTGCCCTGAGCACTCTCCGGTGCATAATGAAGATGACAGAGCACTTTGTCAAAACTACCTTCCCTCTCTTTTTTCATCTGTTTCGGAAGTTCACGGCACCATGGTGACCAAAACAGACACTGTAAGATTCAGATTTTTTTTTTTTCTTGGCTAAATAAGTCTGTTACTCTGTTTTCATTGATGTTTCCTTCTTTTGGGAGAGAAAATGTTTTTCTACCACATGTAAAAAATTGATATTGGATACATTTTCTTCTTAAAGCTGAGATCTGTTTCCCTCTAGAGGATTTCCCCTGAGTAATTGCACAGCTACTGGTCACTGAGCTGTAACTACTCCAGATAAAACTAATTGTCATCATTTCTTGCAGTGCAAGCTGCACACACACTCCAAAAAGCATTCCCATTAGTCACATCCCCAGCACAACCTGCCTGATTTTTCTCTGAAAACAGATCCTGATTTGACTCAGTGCTGAGATGTTATGATGTACAACTGTACAATTCAGTATGGTATTGGATTAGACAAATACGGCCAGGTTTTCAATCTAATTACCTCTGCTCAGCTGGTGGACAGAGTTGTACCCTGTGCAATTACCTTGGCAATTGCCAGTACCACTTCATGATAATCTACTTAACTTGAAAGAATCCTAGGGAAACAGGAACAGGCTGAATTTTTCCAGAACTTTTCTAATGTTGCTTCTACTTTTAAGGGAACATTAGACTATTCTGAATTGGTAAATGAGTATCTGAATCTTACAAATTCCACTCTTGTAAAAATCGGTGAAGAAGAAGAAAACAATCAGTGTTTCCACAGTCTTTGAAAGAGTGTTTGTATCAAATTGGCTGTCTAACATTGCCCCACAAATGCACTCTGGCATAGCTTGCTTTCAGCAATTTATGATGACAAATACTTGAATTGTGCAGCTGAGCCTGGACCTAGACCCAAGACTGTCTCCAGTGTAAGATTTCCTTGCTTCACAAAGAAATAATTTGATTATTAAAATCGGTGCACAACGTGCTTAAAACTGTTCTGCTCACCTGAGGACTTGAAGGTATATATTACATACTAACTAAAAAAGTAGTTTCAGTGAGAACCATGGAAATCCAGTATGGAATCCTGATGCCTTCCCTTGGCATCAATAGCATATTTATATTGCAAAGAATAGACACCTGAATAAGTCTGATCTATTAAGGAAGAGCCCACTTATTGCTTTTTTTACACCTATTTCTTTTTTTTTAAAGAGAATGGCTTTACCTTGCAGGTTCTATGGAGTTATTTGAAGAAGTTAACAAGGAGCTGAATAAGGGTGATCTGGATGATGCAGTGTATCTGTACTTCCAAACGGCCTTCTGCAAATTTCCTCCCATTTAATTTTCTTAGCACTTCTAAAATCCTAAGAAACCAGAGAATAGGATTGGACAACCACAATGGCAGGCAGAAATCAGTGAAGGTACTGTGCACAGGACCCTGTTCTTGTTTTGCATATTCATAAATGAACTGACTGTGAAGGACTGCAGAACTTACAAAACTGAGCACCTGAGTAGATCACAGCAGCTGATAACTTTCAGTACAGATAAATGTAAAGTGATGAGCACTGGACAAAAGCAGTTCTGATGTCTCATCTTAAAAGATGGGCTCTGAACCCTGCAGTAATACTTAGAAGTGAGATTGTTTCATGAATATTATCAGTGTGTTGCTCAGTAGCAGTCAGGGGAAAAAAAAGTAAAATAAAAAAAAGAAACTAGGCATTAGTAAGAAAGATAGAGAATGGAATAGACAATGTTATTGTACCACTCTATGAATCCATGGTTTGCCCACAGCTTGAAAAATATGCCGGTTTATTCCCTCTCTGAAAGAAAACTTATATTAGAATTAGGAAAGAGCCTCTAAAAAGCAAGGGTATTAATTTGACATGGAAAATATCTTCTGTATAAGAAGCAATTGAGCAGGCTATGTCTTTTCAGTTTGGAAAAATTATCATTTTGATGTGGAAATGATCTTTACAAATCATGGTTGAAATGGAAATGGTAAATAGGATGCAACTGTGAACTGTGTTTTCCACTAGGTGAACTGTGGGGCTTCAAATTGATCTAATGGGAGCCAGATTCAGAATGAACAACAAAGGAAATGCTCCTTTCTGCAGCAAGTACCTGACAAGTTGAAATCTTTGCCAAGGGATGCCACGGGATTACAGAGCATTTGTATGATCTTTTATTCACTAAGCACCTAGTCAGTGAGAATGTGATCTTGGCTCTGGACAACCATATAAACCCACATGTTCAGACTGTTTTTGATGATTATGGATTTGGTGGGTTGGGTAGGACACAGAGAAAGGAAACCCAAAGCAAGAACAACATGACTAGCAAGAAAGAAATAATGCCACAGATAAATCATGTACAATACATTGTTTTTGTTTTTCTTTAATGCCATGAGTATTTTTTGAAGAAGCAGGAGACCTATTGTCATACCTGACTCTCACAGGTGCTAAGACAATCAGCAACACAAATCTGCATACCAGGGCAAGGATCAGCTGGCTGGAAGCAAGTGAATCACTAATGTTATCTTCCAGGTGCTTTTAAATGGTTGAATAAGGAGTTTGAGACCCTGGAGAATTGGCAGAACCGATGGCCCTGCTATGCATTATAAATCAGGGAAAATAGCTTGCAGTTAACCAGGACCATTGCAGGGCTTTTTGATATACTCAATTTTACTGCTTTTCAGAAAGGTCCAAATCTCTGGTCCAGATTCTTAGTGGATGTAATTCCTAGTAAATTTAAGTTAGAGTTTTAAAATTTTATAATCAGGTAAAACAATAAATCCTATTACAAAGGGAAAAACCATCACCAAATCTGGCCAAAAGAGACAATTCTCTTTTTATCTCTCTTGACCCTCATGTACGACTGCTCCAGCTTCACAGCTAGAAAGCCCTCATTCACTGAAACATTCATTGACTAAGTAGTAATCTGTTCTACTGTCTTGCATCCATCATTTTCACAAAAAAAAACCCCAACCCATAAATCTTTTACATTTGTGTCATCACATCCAAGAACTGGGGTCTCCTCTAAAACTCCTTGAAGTCAGTGTGGACTGTCATTGACTTCAACTGACATTGGAACAGACTCAGAATGTAAATCTACAGCCTGCTAGCAAACTAAGTTACACATAGATAAGTTATACAGGTCCTCAGGCAGACTGGTCTTCATTCTGTTTGCTGCTGCTGAGCTCAGTAATTCACTGCATGAGGTAACACATCAAAATGGCACTTACTAATGATTTTCAGCATCAGTGGAGGCATGAAGCAGAAGATTAAATATAAATAAAAGTTTCCAAGGAATAATATTTTACCAATGTGAAAGACTGCTTTGCACTGCTTATGCCATGTTTAGGGTTTCAAAAATCGAAGTCAATCAGTCTTTCAAGACAGCATGAAATCAAGCCATATCTAAAAAATGGTGCATTCATTAGGATTTCAAGAAACAGTGTTCTTGCTATTATATCTATGATGAGATACTGTGCAAGAATGACATAAATTTACTCTTGCCTCCAGAGTTTCATTGGCATAATCTGTCTACAACAACTATAGAATATGATACTATGCTGCAGGAATGTGGAATCAGTCTTTTAGCAGGAAATATGTCATTGTCATATATGTGTCTGTGTGCATGAGAAAATAAATACTGCTTCTACTTTCTTGAGATACATCTTCTTGCACATAGAAATACTAATTTCAGTCTCCACCACAGCATAGAGGCATAGCCCACTGTGGCATCTGGACTATGGAGAAGACAAGGAAAATTAAAACAGAAAGAAAATTATCATGTATTTATGTCTCATATTGTTCCCATCTTGATCCAGTAGAAGATGCTTTTGCAAGAATGCTTGCAATGGAAACTCCCATCCAGAAAGCAGCTGACCATCCTGTTTGAGAGATTTGATTTCCCATGAGTGAAAATGTTTATGTGAAAGATACCAATATTACTAGGTTCTGCCCATAGTTGCCTGTGCAGTGCAGCCCTGAAAGCTTCCACTGTCTGGAAACAAATGAGCTATTGGAAATTTTCTGGACCACCAGAGGGATCCTCCTATTCTTACAAAACCCTTTTCATATTTTTCTGGTCACAGTTTATGAGAACCAAAGCTCATACTGGTGCTGCGTCATGATGGTGCGGGTCCATAAGCATGGGAACAGAGAGGTATAGTACTTGTGGAAGTCTGTGACTGTCCTTCTGGGCCTATTTGCTGTAGTGTTAATTTATCTCTGACAGAGGTGCTGTTGGTGCTGCTGGCCATGGACCTGTGACAAGCCCTGCCACCACTCCACTCCCCTCCATCCAGCTCCACCAGACTTCAGTCTCTGAGCCTCCATCAGCCTCTCCTTTCTCAGGCTCTAAAAAGTCCTGTGGGCTCCTGCCCCACTCTCCTCACCCTCACCTGCCTTTGTTCATTTCCTCTTCTATTCTTACATTCTCTTCTATTCAGCTGTTCATTACTTCTTTGCTTATCTAATCAACCTCAGATGTGTGCCCCCCTAGTGAGGATTCTTCATTTGGTAGCGCTCATGTCAGCAATATCATCTCCTCTTGCAATTGAATCTGGGCAAGAGGAATATTTATCTGCAATAGGAGTGATGCTTTGGTAAATTGTGAATTTGTGGCCCTGGTTCTATAGCAGTGAAAAAGATTTATACAGTCTTTTCAGCCAGTCCTGGTTTCTTCCTTTCACAAGCTTGCCACAAGTGGGTTTAACCAGGCCTACCACTTCATTGAATGTAATGCTAGCACACACTTAATTATGGGATAAATTTTTCCCACTTCAGCACTTCCATGCATTCAACCATGAGATACTGCCACATTTATGAGGTATGATTCTATTTATATGTTCAAGTACCTGTCATAGCAGTATCAGCATAAAATAGCTGCTCTGCTAGTGTGAGCAGATAGTTGGTAATGGGAAATATTACAGAGCTCTTGTGAATGGAAATGGCCAACCCCATGCTAAGCAAAATCAGCAACTACAGGTCTAGTAAAGGGGATGTATTCAGTTAGTCAAGCTTGTCAGAAAAAAACAGTCAGGCAGATTTGAGTCTTCAGATGGACATGAACCTACATCTTGAACTTTGTCTGGAGCTCCTTGCCAAGATTGAAGCACTAGTTGGATGGGCCATAGGAGCCTCAGCAGTGAGGATATGTGCAGCAGAAGTCTATATAACTAGGATTTACCTTCCAAAGGGTCAGTCCTCCTGGATGTCACACAGCCATTGGAGTAGTGATGAACTATAGATAGGTCATTGCTCATCACGAAAGGATGGAGACTTTGAGGCAAATGGAGATGTTATAAAACATTATTCATTAATGGTGCCACATGAGATCTTACCTCCAACAAGGGATTGCCATGCTCACCAGTATTACTGCTATCTGTTCAAGGGTCCTTTTGGCACCTTGGTTCTTTTCAGGCTGATCTCATGCATGTTTTGGGACACCCTGTACCATCTATGAGTATTGCTGGCTCATGGTCTATATTGTCTTACCAATTCAAAGTGTTGCCCTTTGCTATCTTGGAAGAAAATCAAAGAAATAGTTGTATCTTTTAAAATGAGTCTAAGGATAGAGGGGTAATATCCTGTTGCAGCTCATTGGGTGGCTCCCATCATAACAGCTGTCACGACTGTAGCAGATTTTAGCATCCCTGTGTGAGACAGCAGCATCTCATGGTGTCACAGATAAGATATAAACAGGGGCTGTAAGGAAAGAGATCACTCTGTACCCATTAATGCTAAGAGATCATCTACCAGTGCTGCAACACAGCTTTACGTCCTGGCTGGAGTCCACGCTTTCCTACCATTAGCATATTAGCTTCAATTATGTGAGCCTTCAGCTAGCCTTTAGCTAGTTTCTCTGTTATTTATCTCGGGAAGGAGTTTGATCTTGGCTCTGTTGTTCTGATGTAACTTGATTCAGAGTAAATTTTATGCAGAATATTCCTTCTGTGGCTGACACATTGCCTATTTCTAGCAACTCTGGAGTCAAGATTCTCTTTCATGTCTCAGGAAATCTGTGATGGGTTCCCCTGCGTGCACAGCTTGGATGCTAGTTGTTCAAAGATGTTCAAAATATCCTGACAATATATCTTACTCCGAGATGAATTTTACAAGGGACCCAGCATAAAAGGGTGAACCCCCAGCCTTCCAGTGTGCACACCCTCCTTAGGAAAAAGCAGAGCCCCACCAGGTAAACACAGGGAAAGCTAGGAGAAAGGTCTTGCGTTAAAATACTGGCTGGTGACTGACTTGAGCTAACTTCTCTGTTTCGTTGTAAACTTTTTGGGCATGCTCTGGGCTATTAATATTTCTCCATGTTTTTACAGGGGGTGTGGACTTAATAATAGTGACTTATGAAGCTGACTGTAGCCCGATAAGAATAAATTCACAGGCAGTTGTGAGGCATTTCGACACTGCAGTGAAAGAGGCCATGGAAGTGTCTAGCCAAAATTGAATTCTTTGCTCTATGCTAGTATTTTAACCTCCTCTCAGTAGCATAGAGGCCTAAAGGACATCTTTTATTCTCACATTCTTTTTCTACCCTCAAAATAGCCTGGATGTAGCTGAAGCAACTGAGGAACAAAAGGCTAAAGTGCTGAAAAGCTGAGAGCTGCTTAAGCTAAAAAGGAAATAGTTATGAAGGATTAGAAGGAAACAGCAGCACACCTGGGCAGAGCAAAACACCACAACCTCTTGTGATGACCATGAAGGAGAAGTTAGGAGGAGAGCAACAGCTCTAGGATTTTTGTTGCTGCATCCAGCAAGATAAAGAACATTACATTAACTGGGAAAATGGAAGCGCAAGTATTGATTGACTTCTTTTCTAAAGTGAGTTATGAAATGAAACACTTTTCACCAGAACTACCTCTGATAAATGAGATCAGAGAAAAGAAGAGATGGCCCTGCTAAACACCATTCATGGCAGTTTATCTGTGGATAATCCACATCACTCTTTTCACAGAGCCATGACCTGATTTTTAATTTTTCCACACATTGTGGTTTTGGCAGGATTTTTTTATTATCTTGCATAAGAACCAAATTGTTTTGTAGCTTTAGGATGACAGACTGAAACTCTTTCTCAGGGTAATACTAAAAAATGAAGAGATAGAGGCTTCAGTGATGCACAGGCCTTATGTGTTGTTTTGTTACAAGACATGTATCATCATCTTCCCACACATTTTTATGCAGTAGATCTACGGGATGCTCAGCTTGGTGCTCCACGGTATGTCACCACCATCAAACAAATGACAGGAAATTGGCAGCATGCTGTGGATTTGCCTTCTGTAACTGAATGGAAAACACTGTTGGGTGCAGACCTCCTGCCCTTCCCCTTCCAATGACTCCTGCCACACCTTCAGGCTTCCAAAGCAGCTCTCAAACTGAAGATAACCTCAATCCTTTATAGGTTCAGTTTGAGTTTTACCAATGTACAACAAAAACTAGCCACTCCTAAGGTGTCACTTGGGAGCCATACAACTCCTTCTCCTTTCCCCAGGGTCTCTTCACAGCACACACATATATATATATATATATATATATGTTTGGGGTTTTGTGGGTTTTTTTGGTTTTGTTTTTTTTTGGTTTTTTTTTTTTTTCTTTATTTATAAAGGGAAAAGCTGGAAGCGAAAACACCTCCTCAGGACTTCCAAGAAGAATTAGAGTGCGTGGGATGCAATCACTCCATCTGTGTTTTTGTAACAATTTCATCTGGAAACCAAGCAGTCCATTGCACATGCCACTATAAATTACAGTCTGTGCCCCAGCCAGTTCATCCAATAAGCAATTGATAATTGCAGTTAATAGCGGCTGTGTTCTCAAGTGGCCAGCTCTGAGCCACACCTAAATACTTCTGATTTAACTCTAGCCATACACCTTATACTCTAAAATATTCCACAGACTGCTAACAAGACACTTGCAAATGTATTTCTGGAAGGCCTTGAATTGTGCATTTCTTTCTTTAAATGGGGACCAATAAAAGTGGAGAGCCTGCAGCCAGTGCTGTATCCTCCTATCCCTTCATCTCCAGGGTTAACCCTACTTGTATGCAAGCTGGAGGCAGCTGGCTGACAAACTACCTAAGGCACAGGTTTCTGAAGGTTGTTTTTACTAGCAAAGGCTGAGGTGAAGAGAGCATTCCATACTTCATCCTGTTTCCTAATCCTTTGTTGCAAGGGCCCCTGTGTCATTCAGCAGCAGAACATTTTTCTTAAGTCTTCCTTTTGCCACTTATGTAGCTATAGATGAACTTTTTGCCTTTGACATCCTTCAACACATTCAACTCACTACCTGGGATGTACTGGGGATTGAATACTCAGGATCCAAAATTGGAAACAAGAGGCAGTACAGACTACACAAAGGCCTGTTCAGGAGTACAGATTTTGGAAGGGCTTTGCAGAATCTCCTTGAAATGCATTGCAGAAACATAAATAAGCATATACTTTACACACATTTGGCTTCAACTTGGATAAAAAGCTCCCTAAACAAAATTAGGTGTTTTCCAAATAAGGTTTTATAGAAGAAATGCTGCTTCAAACTTGAGCCCAATTCAGCAATGTCTTCCTGGGGGGTTATCCAATCTTGGACCAGATTGGATATGTGCATTGTTTTCCCTCACAAGAAGTTTTTGGCAGGCAGACAGAGCTAACTGGGAAAGGAAGTACAATTAAACCTGCAAAAGACAGACAAAATCTAAGCCTTGTAAAAGAGCTGCTGAAAACAATCATAGTTATTGCAGTGGATAAAAACATGTGGAAGGAAAAGCCTAAGGAAGGACAAATGTGAGGCCTGGATCTTAAGACAAATGCAAGGGGCAAATTTTATCCCTACCAGATGGCCCTGTGACTGCACAACATTTCAGCGGAGTGCTGGAGTTTATTTTCCATCTATAGTCTTGTGAGAAGTTTTCAGATGAGTTTGAACACAGTAAGCATGCACCATTGACTTTTATTCAGTTTTATTTAATAGACTCTTGCGATACACTTTGCAAAATGTACTTCTACTTTATGACTGTTACTTTCTCATGCTTTCCTCCTTAATTTCTTTCCTCCTAGATCTTTAATTGTATAGAAAGACTAGTGATGTATTTAACTTTCATATAATTTCCCTGTTTGGCAATAATACCCCCAATTAACTACTGTTCTCATTAACCAATTTACTCATTTATAATCAAGGGCAATGGCTTTAACAGTTCTAATAATATGCCTTGTTAATAATGTCTTAATGAGGATTATCCTTGTACTGCTCTTAGAAGGTTCTCTTTTTCTCTGAAATGAGAAAAAGCATATTAATGAAAAACAGCCTGCTCCCTCCTGCCTAAAAGTTTTGTTGGAATGAAAAGAAAATATGTGAAAGTACTGTCAATTTTTAACCTCTATAGATTACCATTGTTTCACACTACCATTGATTCAGTGATTTAGATTAGGTGGAGTACATGATACAGTAGTCCATAAATCAGTCCTGGCCCCAGCCCTCTTTCTTGCTATAATTAAGACACCCAGAGGCTCCTTTATAACCTCAGCTGCATTGGGTAGTAGGCATGCTTATCCATTTCACTAGATGTAGCTAAGAGAATACTGTTAATTAACTTAGGAAAAGAAGTAAAATCAAAATGAAAACATACAGTCAAGCTTTTAGCAAATTAAGCTAAAAGACCAAATCTGAGACAATCTTCTGCTGCAAAATTATGTAAGGAAACACAATAAAACTGCAACAACTGAACATATGTTCTGCTAGCAGTATCACTGAAAATTTAATGTCTAGAACAGGCAGCTAAAGAGATAAGTTTGCTAAAAAGAAACTGGTGTGGTCGTGTCAAAAATAGAAGCTCACGCTAATACAGGTAAAATAGAGAAGCTGCAAAAGAAAGTTTGCATTTAAAATAAAATAGAACAGAAGCATAATTCAGTGCATGGTCAGGCAACCTCTAAAAGTTTAAGTACTGGAGGAAGTGCTTGGTGAAAGATAGCTCCATAGTCCATCTGAATTGACAGAGACCTGAATAGCTCTTTCATTTTAGTTTTGCCAGAACAGAGAGAACCCATTGACTAGTCTGACAGTCCCTGGGGAATAGAAATCTTCTCACTATCAGTTATGCAATGCACACCTGCTATGCCGCATTCTGTACACACAAGGATTCACTGACATCTGATGATCACTATATTTTAAAACAAAATTATAAACCCTTTAATCCCTCCATTTTCCAGCATGTTGTTCAGATGTCCCTGTATTCCCCATTTCAGTCCTGTTAAGGTTTGAATCTCAGATTCAGTGATCAATTGGGATTTAAGGCATATACTTTAATGAAGCAAACAGCTGAATTTCTTTAGTCCTAAGCACTGGAGACATGGCGCATATTATGGTAAACACCTGTGATGACATGCAAAGAAATTTATCTTCAGAAGTCAATATTATTTACCAGTATCTGGAAACAATGATTTGCCATAATCAGGTTTTTTCTGTCCTGTGTTATGTTTGCAATCAGTGGAAATTAGGAAGATAAAAAGAGCAATATCCTAGCAATGTTTCTGTTTCAGGTAAGCCGTTGCACCTGCAGCTATGAAGTGTCCAAATCCAGTTGGGGATTTAGCATACTGTAAAAATGGTAAATGTCACACTGTTTTTCAGCATTTTGCAGATGTCAGATCAAGGTCTGTTCATCCTACACATCTGATCCCACCCTTAGTCTATGTTTTTGACCAAGCACAGAAGTTGTGAACAGCCTCAGCCTTATTTTATGGAAGAGAATTCTCTAACACAGAAATAATATATCATTATTCTCTATTATTCCCTGGAAGGTTCCCCTGACATCAACAAATAGACATGGATTAAAACTTGGCTGCACTACACTGATCAGGCATTTCCCTATTGATTAATTGGAGGCACTATTTAATCAGATGTCTTATAAGGAGTAGATTTTACTCTCCCTTGAGGAGTCACTGCCTTTATTGTGGGACAGACAGCACAATTTATATAGCAATTCTGAAGCAGCTCATACAAGTGATAAGAATTCACTGAACAAATTTTGATGGACTCTGAGGATATGAGAATCTATGAGAACTCATAGAATAGAGTTTCCAGAAAAGGGGGTGCTTTTTCCTCTCTTCTTTAGGCTTCAAAACAATGTAAAACCTCTGATTTGGTACTGATTTTAACAATGAGGGCCTTGCCCTTGACTAGGTACAAACTACTTCTAAATCACTGGCGTGTCAGTTCAATTCCATCACTTATTTATTTTTTTTGGCTGAAAGAATTTAAAGCCAAACTTAATTAAGCCACTGACATTGTGAGAGGGCATACAGAAAACTGTTTAAAATACGAGTCTTGTGTGACTCGGCTTTTGATATTAATCTTATTTTGAATTTTTAAACCATCATTGCTTAAAAATATGTCTTAAAGGCTGTAGGGATATTCCTGTGGCTGGTGTTTTTCATATGTTGCACGAATCTATGCGTTCCTCTACACTGAAAGACATTCATTTTGCTGTAGAATACTTTACATGCACTCAGCCAGCTCTAGGTTACAATTTGTTTCTCCCTGTGTGACAGTACTTGGGGTATATAGCATTCAGAGACGTACAACCTCACTTTTTCTTTTCATTTTGAAAAGCAAGCTGAAGCTACTGGGAAAGAATTTGGGATGGAGCTTAGCAGCGCCTGGTCTGACATGTTTTAGTGCTTACCTCACTGTTAATGGTCATTGATATTTTTCTTCCTGTGTTTGCAGGACTGACTTGACTATGACATAAACAGGGATGAGAGAGGCCACAGAAAAAGACAGATGGAAAGCAGCACAGTTGAAGGATTTGGATTGATGTACCAGACCCATGACATGTTGGTAACAATATGGACAAAACAGGACAGTCATAAAACAGGGTTCTGGTCAAGGAGAAACCATGACTTCCTCAGTCAAAAAATCTTTCTATAAATCAATACATAGCTTTAGGTCACCAGCAGACTTGGCCAGCTTTGGAAAATGGAACTAGTATCACACTTCTTCATATCTTCTAGTCAAAGTCTTGGCTCTGTTAGACTTCAGTGGGTTACAAATCACTGTGATTTCAGTGCTAACGAACTCATCCACTCAAATTATTTCACTCCTTTGAAAACTTATGATTCAGCCAAAATTGAAATTGGTTTTCTTATTGATATAGTGATAACTGTTCATTCATTTACAGCTGCAGAGTAGATTTGCCATTCAATTACCAACCCCACACTAAAACATATTGAACTAATAAATAACAATCAATACAACTGGCAGAGGAGGCCGAAAGTTTTTAAACTGATCAAACTGCCACATTAAATCCTTAGTTGGAAAATTAAATACAGCTATGTCCAAAGCATATGAACAGCATATGAATGAGGAACTTGTTTATTTACATGATTCTAACTGGTTTGATTCAAGAAATAGCCAAACCAGCTGGCCAACTTGCAAGATGGATTACTTTCTCACACACCACTGATGAAGTCAAGACAGATCTCTCCCATTTCATGGTACATAATATTTCAGATTTCAGTTTATCATCATTAGCTTTTCAAACACAGTTACTGTAACCCATTTACCACCAGCCCGGACAAGCTACCTGAATACCTTCATCTGCTTGTTCTGAAGGGCAGTTGCAGAAGCAGGAACTCATTCCACCTTTCCATTGCTATTAAAGAAAACACCCCTTAGCCCAGCTCCGTGTTAAACATTGACACTCTAAGCCTCAAGATCTGTATTCATCTGTTCTGGTCTTCTGGGACAGTTATTACTTCTTCCAACCTGTGATGGAAAACTAGTAAACCATAGCAGAAGCTAAAAGGCCACTACACAGAGCCTTCTAGAAAAAAAGGTAAAAACCTAATGAACAGATCTGGGGAATGCTACATCAATTATAGATTAAAAAAAAAAGGCCTGGCCTGGTGACATGCCATGGATGCTCAATATCTTTTGGGATCTGGCTCTGTGCTTTTCCTTATAAAAGATAAAGCCAGGACCTGCCTTCTTTGAGTCAATAATAATCTAAAATTAACTGAACATCCTGCAAGGAGAGGTCTGTGATGTTGCTGTATTTCACTGGTTCAGTTGCTGTATTTCACTGGTTCAATAACCTGATGTTATTAAAATTTCTTCCAAACTTCTTGCTATTAGCCAGTGTCTTATTGGATCAGTTATGAAAGATGGAGAAGGTTGTTAGCTTATAGATTTTCCTTCTGACACAGAATTACACAGTAGGCTGATTCAACATGCATGTGAAAGCAAAAATAAGACTTTCTTTGGCTCCTTCCTCATTTTTCTGTTTGATTTCCTCATATTTTTTACGTAAGAATGTCATCGACAGTAATATCTTATGACTCCATTTCACGCTTATTTAGCAACGGTATTTATGACTTACCTCTGATAGCAATCTGCCTATATGAATGTATGCAATACATTTTGGCATCAGGCAAAACCTCCTTCTCCTTTTACAGGGTATCCTCATACAGTTTAAGCTAACTGTAATACCATTTTTCCCCACTTTTCTTATTCTTTAGGTTTTTCCACTTTGTCGTGGTTTAAACCCAGCCACGCAGCTCGTTCACTCACTCAACCCCCCTTTCTTGCCCTCCCCCTGCTCCTGGAGGGATGGGGAGGAGAATCAAAAGA
>JBCJKH010045324.1:2729-30194 GCA_039877255.1 Loriculus beryllinus | reverse complement strand
TTTCTTTTCTTTTCTTTTCTTTTCTTTTCTTTTCTTTTCTTTTCTTTTCTTTTCTTTTCTTTTCTTTTTTTTTCTTTTTTTTTCTTTTCTTTTCTTTTTTCTTTTCTTTTTTTTTTTTTTTTTTTAAATACTGAAGTTCTCTGTTTGCTTTTTCTTTAACTCTATTGTTTTTTCTCTCCCCAGGATTGGAATCTGACATGGCACACAGAAAATCCAGACTTCACCCAGTGCTTTCAGAACACTGTCCTGGTCTGGATTCCTTGTATTTATCTGTGGGTCTGCTTCCCAGTGTACTTCCTATACCTTCGTTATCATGACAGGGGATACATACAAATGTCAAACCTCAACAAAGCCAAAACGGTATGTGACTTCTTAGAAGCAGAATTTATTATGCTTATCTGGAAGTTTAAATCTATTCTCAGTTGTGTGCCTGTGTGCACAGTTAAGCTGTGCCTTACTTGTTCTACTTATGTTTGATTTCCAAGCCTTATGTGTTTTTGCCCTTTTATCAGCAGGCTTTCTAAAATGTATTGTGGCAGAGCAAAAAAGCATGCAAATGCTTTGTAAGACCAGATAAAAAAAAAAAAGACTATTTTAAGGCAACTCAATCTCAAGGCCTTTATTTCAATAATAAAAAGATTTCGTTATCCTGTCAGCTTCTTAAATTGCACAGCATAGATTTCTAGAGCTGCTGCAGGTATTCTGTTCCACTTCTGTTGTGAAATAGGTACTTAATAATTTCTTACTTTTTTTTTCACCTCCTGTAGAATAAGAGAAAAGTTTTAAGGACTATAATAGCGTGGTGTATTGAAGAGGTTTTGCCTCTGCAATCTGGTTATTCAGGAATGAGATTCACCAGCTTTCTGCTTCATGATACACTGAATTACATGGTACTAAAAATTAGTAAAAACTTTTCTTCTAGTGGGGACCCAGTAGGTAAAGCCAAATTACTCTTCCTTTAAGCATGTTGTAGAATTGCCCAAAAGAGATTATCTAATTTTGACTCTTCTAGTAGCACATAATATCTAGTGTTCATGTATATATTGTGCTGCCTAATCTGTGTGGACTGATGTATGAAATACACTTTTGTATTGCAGGCTTTGGGCTTAATAC
The DNA here is from genome assembly GCA_039877255.1 of Loriculus beryllinus. Lineage (NCBI taxonomy): Eukaryota > Metazoa > Chordata > Aves > Psittaciformes > Psittacidae > Loriculus > Loriculus beryllinus. The sequence goes on along the minus strand of JBCJKH010045324.1, from coordinate 29,081 downwards.
TGTGGATAGTCTGCTGGGCAGACCTTTTCTACTCTTTCTGGGAAAGAAGTCAAATTTTTCGTGCTCCATTTTTTCTTGTTGGGCCGACAGTATTGGGTATAACAATGGTAAGTTCTTCTGTTATGGCTTTTGTTCATGCAAAGCCTGAAGCAATAACATACGTCTTAGTATTATTCGGTGTTGTAATTCTTTAAACTACAATCTTTACGTAAAGACTTAGTCTGCAGTTGAACTGAGAAATATTTACTCTGAAATGTCTGCTTTCTTTTAATAAAAAAAAAGATAAATTTTAGGACACCCCCTTCCTCTTTCCCCAAGCCAGCTGTGCTCAGTGTGTTGTGTGTCAGCACACAAGCCGGTGCTAGTTGTCTTGCCTTATTTTGGCAGGCTTGAGCTACTATTCATTTAATAGCTTGACTCAAGCAGGGGGTTGAGAAATCAAGGTGGGAGAACTGATTAAACCTAGATAATAGAAATCACACTGAACTTAGTAAAAGACTGTTAAAGGCATTGCATTATTAAGTATCTTATTACAAACTGTTGTATATAACATTTGAAAGTGCGTTTTCATTTGATGGCATGGTGTAAAGGCTTAAATGCTGGGGGGCACACAGGTGTCCTCAGCTAACTCTTTTCTACCTAGATGTACAAGTATTGTCTATTTTCACACTAGTAGTCTCCATTTCAAGGAAAATGCAAAAATGCCTTGCTGTTCATTTCTTGTCAGTTGCCTTATATTTATTGCAGACTTGGAATGGTAGTGATTAAATGTGATACTCAAGAGGGGGGGGATAGGACAGGACACAACCGCTGCAACAGCAGCAGCAGCAATAACAATAAAAGCCAAAGAAAAAAAACTCAGTTGCCCTTAAGCATGCTGACAGATGCAAGAACTGTGAAATGGTTTGTGGTCGGTCATTTAATAGTGCAGTTGCCAAGCCCTTGTTGGGGTGATTGAAAGTGCATGTTGCAGCAGCCAAGTGAGATTACTAAATTGTACCAGCTTCCTAAAGGACTCTGAAAACACACAAAATACAGAAATAGAGTAATATTTGATCAGTGTTGTTTGGTGTTGTGGCTTGTGTGCAAAGAAAGAGTTTTATTTTAAAAAGATCTAGTCTTGGAAAGGATATAGTGTTGCTATCATTGCATGTTGACTTGTGATGTAGAACCAGAAAATTCAAGTAGCAGCTTTTGACAGTGCTTTTGTGTGTGGTCATTTTCTTCTTATAATACATATTTCTTTTCAGTTTGTTGTCCACTTCTTATCTTTACTGCTCTAGAGCATTTAATGCTTAAAGGTATTTTTGAATTACACTTAAAATCTCTGGGTGTTTCTGGGAGCTACTGGATTTGGAATATTAACTAAGCACACTTTGACACAGTATCTTGTATATACGTATAATGTTGTAAAACTTAGTGTGTAAATATATTTTTATCTTGTCCACAGTTGCTTGCCACATTTTTAATACAGTATGAAAGAATAAAAGGAGTCCAGTCTTCAGGTGTCATGATGATTTTCTGGCTCATCTCATTGACATGTGCCACAGTGCTTTTTAGATCCAAAATAAAACATGCCTTAAATATGGTAAGTGACTGCTAGCCTCATTCAGTTGAAAATAATCGTAAGTACTGCAGTGATAGAGTAATCGCTTTTCTAATTGTGCCAATCAAGTCAGTGAATGGTTCATTCAGTGTACCTTTGTTCCTTAAAGGATAAAAGCAAAATAAGAAAGATATAATGGCTTTGGTTTAGAAATGCTATTGAAATCCATAGTTATCTTAACTGCAGCAACAGTTGCCAAGAAAATTCTCCTAGCTGTTCCAGAAAGGGGATGTGCCTGCTTGAGTACAATAAAAGTGTATTATCTTTGATATGGAAACTGTTATGGGAGTTTACTTTGTCTTCCTGTTGATTGTACAGTGGATTTACAAAAAACACATGGTTTGATTGTTCTGTGATCTCATCTGCTGAGACAAAATGAAAGTGTACAAGTGAAATATTTTTGTCAGTCTGTTTTATAGTAAGGCCACCTCAAATATCAGATTAATTATGGAGCTGCCTGAAAACGGCATCACTTTGATTTCTTTAAGCTGTAGTGTGAATTTTGAGAACTTTCAGCCAACAGTCTTTAGCTGTTGGGAGTGGGATTTTACTGGTGAGAGTGGGAGTATGTGTCTCTCTGTCCTGTGCTTTGACTTTGGAGGTTTATGTTTCATGTATCAGTCCTGATCTAAGAAATGGAAGAAGCTCTGGAATTTGAGTGGAGTGCAATAAATTTTAACCTAAATTCTGCTCCTCTAATTTTTATGTGCATAGTAATTAATAAATTTGCCTGGAAAACTTCTTGCCACCCAGTGCGTAAATGCCTTACTCCTGTAAAGAATACATTGACTTCAAATTGGGGCATGCTGTGTTAGTACAAACAGTATCTTAAAGAGAACTTCTCTACAGAAGAAGTTCATGTTTTGTGTGTTTATTGCAGCGGTTGTTTAAAAATAAATGGTATCTTTCATCTCCTCCCCCTTTTCTTTACCTTCTTTTAACCAAAACAGACTTTGACTCTAATTTGCATGGGGTTGGGTAGTGTAATATTTGTAGAATTTGCAGCTGGTTTATGTTTAATAATAATATGTTGTTTAAAAAAAAATCCTCAATCCTGCTAATTGAAATATCACTTTCCTTTGTAGGGTGCTGAAGTGGATGCATTTCGTTATGCCACCTTCTGTATCTACTTTATCCTGTTACTTGTACAGCTCATCCTGTGTTGTTTTCCAGAACGACCACCTTTGTTTTCTGAAACAGTAAATGATCCTGTAAGTGTTCGGTCTGTACTGTCCTATATGCAGTATTCTGTGCAATGAGTTATAGAGCCATAGTTTCCCAGATGCCAAGTAATTACAATCTGCTTGACTTGTTTGCAGTACAGTGTTCTTTCTGCTCTTTCATTGATGATGCAGAAGATGAATCCCATAACATGAAAAACAAGGTGGACTGTATTTAAGAGAAAGAGGAAAATACAGTTTCTGTCATTTCTGAATAGCATTCCTGAAGGTTAAGACATATGTGTTTTATTCAGTAGTGCTTTTGGAAATCAGTGGGAAATACTGATTTTAAATGCTGTCCTCTTAGTCACCCAGTACTGGTCAGTAGGCAGTAACTCATAAGGATGTGCATTCCCTTCCTGTTGAAGGTGGGGAAGAATCTGCACCTGGAAAGCTTAAGAATCTGGTTAGTTGTATTTGATTTCTACATTTACCTTTCTTGTGTCAAGCAGAAATGTAACCAGCTCGATTGCAAGAGCAGCTAGCATTAGAGGGTGGTCTGCAGGTAGGAATTTAATTTTGTCTAGATGTATACGTTCTTAATTGTGTTAACATGGATATGAAAGGGCCCAAAAGACACAAAACCCCTATAGTACTTGCTTAGCCCCAGGCTAGACCTCCTGAGTCACAGTGGGGTGACACCTGTTGCTGCCAGGAGTTTGGATGTGCCAGTATCAAGTTTAGAAACCTCAGTTCTTGTATTTGGTGGCTTTATTTATTTAGTTAGTTATTTAAAATAGTGTAACTCTGGTTTGATGGCTGTTAGGCATCTGTTAGGCACTGACTTATGAAGAGAGGTGTGAAATGTGTGAATGTGTGAAGGAAGAAATAAGTGTTGCCTTTAACTGTGGAAAAGGTCCATAACGAGTTGCACTTACTGAATTAGTTACCTCTCTGTTGGTATCCAGTGTGCCAGTGGTGCTCTGCATTGCCACTGGCAGTCTATCTATGTGTATATACCTGTAGGAAAGAGTATATTGCTCAGTCTCTGGACCCTCTTCATCTTTGGGTTCTTTTCATCTCATGCAGATATGAAATGTATATGACAGGATTCTGTGGATATATGAAAATATATTTATGGATGTATGAATAGATATATGGATATATTTCTGCTTTGATCATAGTTAAAATGATTACAGGGTGCTTTGATATCACAGTTTTTTAGTTTTGTGTTCTGAGTATTTCTAGGACTGTCTGTAGGAAATAGGGCGCGCTTAAAATTTTAACCTTCTTTTCATGGGTGGTGCATTTGTTGAGTATTATGATGGGGAAAAAGAACAAAGCAAGTGATATTAGTTAGTCTTAAATTCTGCTTTATGTCCTTCTGTCAAGCACTTCCCAAACAGAAATTTTGAGTAAAATCTTATTATATGTTTACTTAAGCAAAAAAACTACAGTGAAATTTCTAAGACGTAGGTGCTGATGTATAAAGTCAGTGTGTTTTGTCTGGTTTTCTCTTTGTTTGCATTGCTGAAGGGCAGACTTGTTACAACTTGTCTTCATTCTGTCTGCATGAATGTCAGTAAGATTAGTAGTTCTTTGTGTAACAACTCATTTAATCAAAATCAGTACTGTTTTAACAGTAATCCAATATGATTTAGTGTTTTAAACTTTTGCTTTATGCAGATGAGTCCAGTTTTTGGTGGTATAAGATCTAGTGGATGTTTGAATTTAAGAGTTTCCACCTGCAATAAAATTGAAAAAAAAAAAAAGTATAAAGGAAAAAAGTAATACAGCATTTTATATAAAATTCAGAATATTTTGTAATACTGTTGAAGTTGAAAGCATTCCCTGTATTTGCTGACATAGTAATTTGTCTGTCAAGAATCCTGGTATGGCTGAAGGCTGAAATGACCAAGCTCACTCCCTGCCTCTTTTTTTAATGTCTCTGGGTTTAAAACCTTTATTTATTCATTAAGGGGTGGTGTGGGATTTGCTTGCAATCATTTTGTTGCAGGTGTTTAAAGACTTTGGAAATGTGGAACTCCTATTCACTGATCACAAAAACATCCATCTCATACATGTTCTCATTGTTCCTTGCAAGGTTGCACAGAGCCTTGCTGTGTGCCGGAAAGGAAATGCAGGAGCCTGTTTCACGTAGCTTGTTTACAACACGCTTCAATTACAGCTTAGTGGAGAAGGCAGGTTCCACAGACATGAGCTGAAAAATGCAAATCTTGGAACTCTTAGCTCTGTCTTTTTTAATTGCAGTACTTTAATGATGTTTGGTGACTTCTGTCGATGGTATACCTGAGCTTTTCCAATTACAGTTGATAAAAACCTAGTGGTTTGTGTGCTGAAGGAGTGGCTAGTTTTAGCATTCTTTGTGTGCTGTTGAGAGCAGTGAAAGAGGGAAGAGAGAAATCTGCACTGGAATTCTGCAAATAAATCACCTTCAGTGCCTTTGAAACCTCCAGCCTCCCTTTCCCCTGTTTTAATCCAAGCACATTAGGAGAGGATGTTAACCTGAAGAGCAGTTAAAACAGCCATTAGGCTAGATGCAGAAAATGAGCTAGCTGTGTACCTTTATGGCTACTGAAGTTTCTTGTGTTTCTTGATGAATGAAATACAGGGGTTTAGAGGCTGTTTTGGATTGCTGTTACTGAGTTTATAATTTTTTTTTCTTTCATTTGTACATCTGTTCTGATGGAGTCACAGCACTTAACTGTGAGAACAGTACAACTGAACTATTAGTTTGTGACTGACTGCCCAATTAACATTTACGCTGTCGTATGGTAGCACACCTTGCATTGTTACTGGTAGGCACTGGTCATGATGTCTTGAGAGATTGTCTGACCTGTACTGTCTTAAAAAATTCCCTCAACTACTTGTTGCCTTGTTGACATGGGATACTGCTCTTCCTGTGCCCCAGTGGCCTACTCTGCTTACAGCCCTGAAGCTGTGCTTGTGTTTCCTGAGCAAGCTGTCGGTGGCATAAATGACAAGATTAATAACGTGAAAGTAAATACTATAAACAAAAGGAATTTCAAAACCATCTTTTCTGTTTGGTTTGTTTCTTTTGGCCCTGGATCACTCTGTATGTGGATTGATTTCTTTTTTTTCTCCTTCAGAATCCATGTCCAGAGTTCAGTGCTTCTTTCCTCTCCAGAATCACTTTCTGGTGGATCACTGGGTAAGATCAAGATGAGGCATAAAGCACCAGTTAAAGTTAGAAGCCTTTTTAGAGCCTGCTTTCAGAATCAAATTAGCAATAATAATGCAAGAATGATTTTGGTTGTTTTATAGATAGATTTTTTTTAATTTTATTAATTTTTTTACTTCCTTTGTGGAGTCTTTGTAATTTAAGTTTTGCCAGTATATATTTAGTATGTTTGCTGAAAAAATATAATGAAAATTGTTTGGAAAATAAAAGAAGATAATTTCTATCTGCTCTATTTAGAAACTAGGGCATTCAAAACTGTTAGCTCCAATAGGTGTGGGTTCTGTTTATTCTTCATTAACTTAGGTTAGGTTATGCTGTATAATTTGATCACAACACATGTTCTTGTGAGTTAAAACACAGAAACATGTAAAATAATGGTGTGTAGTTGTGGTTGGTACTTGGCCAGAGTTCTAACAGAAAGCTAGATGAAAGGTATTGCTTTGTAAAATGAAAGGCTAATAAAGATTTTGAAACTTTGTAGGCATGGCAATATTAATTGCCTGGCTGATTTTCAAATGAGATCACTGTGTGCTTTATTTTCCCTGAAACTTGAATCCAGTGGCATATCCTGGATCCTTAGATGTTTTAATATCTTGATTCTCACAGTAAAGACAGTAGGTTGTATGTTTTAGCATCTGGACCTGTGTTGCTACAGGTACTCTTGCATACATTTTTGTAAATACCGTCTCTGTTTTGGGGCTAGATGTAAGGACCACTGTCTTATGGCACATCTATATATATACATGCACACACATAGGCACGTATCTCTAGTGTTCTTAAATATACAATGCTTATTCTTTTTAATACAGGTTGATGGTTCAGGGTTATCGGAGACCTTTGGAAGCCAAGGATTTGTGGTCATTAAATAAAGAGGACAAATCAGAGGAGGTAGTGCCAGGTTTGGCTAGAAACTGGGCAAAAGAATGGGCAAAGACCAAGAGGTAAGTTCAGTTATCCTGGCTGGTATATCTTTCAAGATGTGGAGGTTCAAAAGCTTAAGTTACTCAGCCTCAACTTAGAGGTTTTTTGTCAACCATTATCAAGCCTGTTTTTGTAAGGCCCAAGTGGCAGCTCTGTATCTGTCCTTAGGTGCATACACAACAGGAATTAAGTAGGGTGTTGTGTGTCGTCTTTATGAAAAGCTGCATCAAGTTTCCCTTAGTCTTCTGTGATCTAAAAGTGGTTTTTTCCCTGGGGAGGGAATGTTTTTGCACCTTCAAACTTCAGTCATAATTTAGGAGCTTGGGCTCCCTCTATAGTTAGTGAAGCCACAGGAGTGCAATTCAGGGCATAAAAGTGAGCTGCTTATTTATTTCGTTTGACTATATAGGGAGCCTGGGCATCTAAGCCAGATGACTAAAATTAGATGACTGCATGCCTGCAGTTTCCATTCTAGTTTCATCACCCTTTACTGTAGGAAATAGAAGTACCTTTTCATTGAAGGAAATTTGCTTGCACAGTGTATTCTTTACAAACCACTTGTCCTCAGAAGTTTGGAAGTATGTAGTCTGGCATAAGCCAGATGTGTGTAATGAATGTGTTCAGTCCATTGGGGATGATTTGGAGTAAATCTGACTGCAATTTTTTAACTCTATTGTACAGCGAGGCCTTGATTTTGAAGAAAGTTTAGCGTATTGGGTTCTGGAGCAAATAATGTCCTTTGCTTTTTAACACGTGTTACAGCCCTTATTCCCTCTGGCAGACCTATAGAAAAGATTCAGCAGGAATCTTATTTATCTGTACAAAGAAGACTTACTTGTGAATAGCCAGTTCATTTAGCTATGGTTGTATGATTAAAAAGGTGTTTGCTTGGTAGTAAAACTCAGTTAAACTGTTAAGAAGAGGAGTAAACAGCTTATAAAAATCTCATTTGTATGCTGTGCGTTTTCCCAGTTGGCTTTATGCTTGAATAAAGGCTACATTATATACCTCCTCTTATTTCAGGCAACCATTGAACATGGTATACTCACCCAAAAAGCAACAAAATCCAGGCGACTCAAATGGTGATGTGACAGAAGAGGCTGAGGCTTTGATCATAAAACCGTCTCAGAAGAACTCTGAAGCATCTTTATTCAAGGTGTTATATAAAACCTTTGGACCATATTTTCTCATGAGCTTCCTGTTTAAAGCTGCACATGATCTCTTGATGTTTGCAGGCCCAGAAATTCTGAAGTAAGACCTATATACTTTATTATTGTATTAAAAGTATGTGGACAGAATTTCAAACACATTGGTATTTAACTCACCAAGCTGCTTTGCCTTCAGCTGGTTCAGTGGGGAAGAGTTTCATGCAAGCTAGAGACCAGGCATGTGAGCAATTTTGGTCTATTGATTTTCAATTTATAACGTGATGTATCAAATATTTGGCTTTTTATGTTTCTTTCCAACACTAGGAAGGCCAGGCAGGAACTTAGTCGACAACAGCAAGAGAGTTTATTTAATTCTAACCTGTAATGGTTGTGGAATTACAAATTGCAATAGGTGAAGCAACAGAGAGCTGAGGGGGTAGCAGGAGTTGTACTGCTTGAAAGTGAGAGATGTAGAGCAACTGTAAGCAGTTGTAAGTAAACTATAAATATTTTAGGTGGAGGGAATTTGAGACTTTTCAGTGTACCTCCAAGAGAATGCTGCACATGTGAAATATGTGATACTTTGGTTTGAAGTAGTACTAGCACACATCACGCTTCTCCTAGCAATGTATAAAATGTTTCTAAGGAGTTTGCTGAAGTGTTTTATCTAAGGTTTGGTATTTTGGGTGCTTGCATGACCCATGTAATATTTGGCATAATCTGAGCTTGTAACCCTGACTTTTCATTTTCATACATCAAGAGAACTAATTCCTCTCTCTACAGATTGCTGATCCACTTTGTAAATAACAAGGCAGCCCCAAACTGGCAAGGCTACTTTTACACAGGGCTGCTGTTTGTTTGTGCCTGTCTTCAGACACTGATTCTTCACCGGTATTTTCATATTTGCTTTGTAACTGGAATGAGGCTCAAAACAGCTATTGTTGGTGTAATTTATCGAAAGGTAGGTATTTCTTTAAATACACAACAATACCTCTTGGTGACTGTGTGAATGCATCACTTAAGTTTGAATAATTTAATTGGTTAGGAGACTGTTAGGCTGATTCGTAAGTCTTAACAGAAATAAGAGAGTATCTCATTTATAACTAAAAGCCTTTAAGGTAGAACAGCTTTCTAATTTACTAGTTCAGGCACCTTCTTCCTGCTGCTGAACAAGAAACCTTGGCTTGGTTAGAGTAGGGGTATGAAACTGCTTCAGTTTGTGCAGAAATTAGGATGCATCTACATTTACAGCTTCACTTACGACTTAGCAACGGTGCCACTTCATCTTATAATAAGTTGGAACATTTTGGAAAGCTGTGGACTGGTTGCCTTGTGTGAGAAAAATGTGTGATGAGAAGTGAAGGTTCTTACACTCAAAAAACAAGCCAAGCAAAGAGTCCGTTGTCTTGCCCCAAGCAATAAAATCACCAATCAACCAACCCTAAACTCAAAGACCGTTTGTTGCCTTTAATTCTCTATTATTTTTAAACCCAGCTGCTTGGTTCAAACTATACAACTTGCATTTTGTAAGATGTGCAGGTTAAACAGAATATGAAGCAGGAAAAAGATTGCTTGTACTTTTAAAGATAGAGCTCTGTAATGCAGTTGAGATCTGTGAAGAAAATGCAAGCGAGTCAAGTGTTCCTTCATGTTACCTTAATTGTTTTATTTTTAATCTGCACCTAGGCACTTGTTATTACAAATTCTGCTAGAAAGACTTCTACTGTGGGTGAGATTGTGAATCTAATGTCTGTGGATGCCCAGAGATTCATGGACTTGGCTACCTATATAAACATGGTTTGGTCTGCACCTTTCCAGGTGATATTAGCACTGTACTTATTGTGGCAGGTGAGTATTGGGTGTTGTTTCTTGTTTTGACTTTTGGCAAAGTATTGCTTCTTCTGGTCATGACTGTAGACAGCTCTTGTTCAAACCACTGGAGGTTTTACAGCAGTGTGCAAAAAATACTGTTTGTTTAGAAGCCATTCAGTGCTGCTTTTGTCACTGCTCAAGAATGAAGGCGGCAGGTTCTTAATTTGCTTGCTGAGTACATGTGGAGAGTCCGCAGGTGCGAGCTACTATCTTTTGAGGGACTGCAGCTTCTATCTCACTTTCTACTTGATTTAAAGAAAAGTGGGCTTGGTTGTGCACTCTGAGAGTTGCCATATGAGGTGTTTGCTATTTCTAGTCCAGACAGTCACCAGGCTGACTTCCTAATCCTCACTGTCAATTGGAGAGGTAATGAAATTCCCCAAGAAGTTGGCTATTCCCTGCATGGATCTCTGTTTTAGAGGAGACAAACTAGTGAAAATTGGAAAACATTAAATGATCTCTGGATTTGTATATAGAGCTATATCTATATGGATAGATAGACCTGTATCTCGATATATCTCTCTGTTTGAGGGCTATATTTGTGTTTGTTTCAAAAATCAAAGCACATAAACATCAACTCAAGCCCCTACTTGATCTTCCTTCCCCCATGCTGCTTTTGAAAGGTGGAGAAGAGGTTGAAAAACTATTTTTGAATGCTTTTCTGTAGCATGTACAGTGGTTTGACTTAAGATTTTTAAAATGGGTCTGAATAAATGGTTACAATTAAGTGATTTTCAGAATTTAGGTCCTTCAGTGCTGGCAGGTGTGGCTGTCATGATTCTTCTGGTTCCAGTAAACGCTGTGATGGCAATGAAGACAAAAACCTATCAGGTCAGAACCTTTATACATGTGACAGTGCTTTTAAGAAACATGTTCTGTTCTTTGGCTTGTTCCTGTGGTTTGTCCTTTTTATTTTTTTCCTTCCCTGTATTTATCCCTTAAAGAAAGGAAAGGGAAAGAAAGGTCAGAGGTGTTGTGTATGCAGAAGAAACAAACACCTGTATTTTCAGCCTTAGAGCCTATCTGTACATAATGGTCTGAAAAATTTTCCAGTAGTTAAGAGCCAGCTTCATGAAATACCTGATGACTGGATTGGAATTAGTTTAGTATTATCTTGTTGCCTAAGGTGCAAATGTAAACTACTCTCTGCCTAATGAACCTTAATGAGTGAAATATTCACATTGGCAAGGATGGTGGTTGCAGCATTGGGGTGTGTGGTTTGTTCATGTCTGTCTTCTAGGAGAAGTCTTAGTTGTTGGAGGAGACTTATTTAGCTCTGGATGTTCATTGGAATATACCACAGCATTTAGTTGCCACATGGAAGAAGTATGGATATCAGTTCTGTCACAGCCACACTTCCACTAGTAACAGCTGTCTGGGGTAGCTGTACCAGTGCAGTCTACTGACTCTGTCTAGTGCTGAGTCAAAGCTCATTTCAGCTTTACATTGCTCTTATTAAAATACTTTATGAAGACAGAAGTTTCTTCTTACAGCTCAATAGAAAGCTTTTTGCCTTAGCACACCATAAGAAAGGCATCAGTAATGCTGAAAATGAAGCAAAACCAAATGTGGTCAAAGGTTGGATACAAACTGCACATTGCTGAAATTTGGTTATAGTGGCTTATTTTTTATCTGCATTTTACCTAGGAGGAACCTGAACCTCAGAGCTCTCTGATGCAGGGTTAAACTCATTTGAACCAGTGCCACAATTGTTTTGATCTTGGTTCAGATTTTATTTGCATGAAGCGTTCTTTTAATTTGCTTAAAACATCTTGTTAATTCTGCATGTTTGTTTGTTCAGATAGCATCTCAGATTTCCTGCTTGGGAAGCTAGTAAGCTTTTGATGATAATGAGGTAAATTTTGCCATTGCAAAATACAAAGCTCAGAATTTTGTGACTCTGCCAAGTATTGTGCTCTGCTAATTATTTTTTTGCAATGCTGCTTTTAGGTGGCTCAAATGAAGAGCAAAGACGACAGAATTAAGCTGATGAATGAAATTCTCAATGGGATTAAAGTTCTGAAACTTTATGCTTGGGAATTAGCCTTCAGAGAGAAAGTATTAGAGATCAGACAGAAAGAACTCAAAGTCCTAAAAAAATCTGCTTACCTTGCTGCAATGGCAACCTTCACTTGGGTTTGTGCTCCTTTTCTGGTAAGTGAAACAAATCTAGAAGTCTGCTGTCTTTTTTGGAATCATACTTTCCAAGGCAACACTTGAGAACGTGTTTTTGGATTGGATGTAATGAGTGCAAGAGTTAAAATGCCCTCTGCAACAGTGGGAAGTTTGAACACTTGTGTCTCCACTTCTCCATGAGAAGACACTACTGTTTTGTTTGGAACTTAGCAACATTCCTATTGGAATTACTCTAGAAGTTAGTAGCTGAGGTATTTAAAAAAAATAAAAACCTTCTCTGCATCCCCCTCTGTTTTTGGTGGTGCACTTGAGAACATTACATGTACTGTCAGATACAGAAGAGGTAACTAATGGGCACAGTACCCTCCAGGTGGTAAGTGGGGCTGAGAATAAAACTTTCCTTACTTCATCATCTTTGAGAGCAGCAGGTCCTTAGGTAAGACTCTTTGATCGAGTGGGACATTGTGCACCAGGTGTACCTCTGGCCTGGGTTCTCCCAGCATCTGTTTAAGAACGATGTGGAAAGGTTACGCCGTTGCATACCCTGAGATTGCTTCAGATTCTCATATAAAAGATATTCTTGGTATGTGAGGCATCCCCACTGTGTTTGTGGTTAGCTTACGTTTATGCTAATAAAAGGGAGAGAAGGGTGGGATCACATCAAATGTCTTCAGACCCTATTGGAACAATAGGCCATTGCTTTTGTCTGCAGAAGCAAATAAAAGGCATGACTACATTAGGATAAAATATGTACCATTCCAGTTGAAGGTGTTTAAGTGTACTTTCCAGTCTTAAATTCCTTCCCAACAAACATTTTTAGTGTTTACATTATCTTTTGGGCATGATGAAAGGCAGAAGATGCAGTGCCCTGGATAGGAAACACCAGCTGCATTCTTAAGTGAATGCTTTTCTAAAAGAAGTCTGAGATAGTTTTAATATAAACACATTGTTAAATGAAGTTTCTAAATAAAACTCTGCAGGTGAACTCCTTAATGCTGTTCTGTGGAGTCTGAAAAGATATATTTGCCTAATGGATAGCTCTGTTTCAATGCACATTGTGAATGTGTGGCAGTGGTCCTACACCTTTGGGGATGTGCTGCTGGGGTAGAATCAGTACAGCCCCAAGTGCAAGGTTGCTGTTTAACATCCCATTTCTTGGTTTTTTTTGGTTTTGTTTTATGTGTTCTTCTGAACTTCTGATTAAGGAATTATTGTGGATGCGTACTTGAAAGTACTTTTGACATGCAAACCTCTTTTTTCCTCTACTTCTGTTTTCTGTGGCCAGAGCTCTGTAAAACTTTTCTTAGTAATGGTGTCAGGAAGCTCTTCATTCTGTGGTGCCTCCCCTACTGTTATGTGTGCTGGCAAGAGTGCGTTTTAGACTAACTGCTGGTAACACAAGTGTGCAGACATGCTGCTTGTGAGGTTATTCTTTGGATCCTGCCTTGTTTTTGATCTCTGTGGGAGGGCTTTCTCCCTGGAACATAGTTGTCCAAACTAAGGATTGTACAAACAAGCTACTGTACCAGGCACAGCGGAGTCAGCTGCTGTGCGAATAACAATACATGACTTCACAGCAGTCAGTTTTTTAACAGAAATACTGATGTCTTCATGGGTGCTGGGCTTAGATGAGACTGTTCCTTAGGCGTTTGAGCTAATTGTTTCAAGTGTTGTGGGAGGGGGAATGCTAAAGGCTAGCCTACCTTAATTTCTTATTTTAAGTGGCAGTCTGTGGGAAAGAGTTGCTGGATCTTGTCATATACTGAGGTATGGGTGTTGTTACCATGAAAGAATGGAAGTAAGGGTAATAGATCTGAAAGCGAACATCTGGTTTTACTTAGTTTAGTTTTGCTATAATTTAACACATTTTAAAAAAATAAAGAAATATGCAGATTTTTGAAAATTATTTTTATACCTTATGCCTGATGTTAACTGTGTTTCAGTGTAATTTTCTTCTTCAGCATGGATCATGAGCTTTTCTGTTGCGAACTGTTGAGGGTACTGTAAGGCTTTCATCTTTGTAATGCAGTAGTGTTTAAAGTTTCTTGGAAAATAAGCTGTCTATTATAAAATGAGCTGTATTTAAAAGTCTAGGTTTGTAGTTGTCTCTACAAAATATAAAATGGGGTGTTTCTAACTTCTTTGTCTATATATATTGCTGGTCCGCTATCTGGTATCATGGGGAGTGCCTTAAAACTGAAAAAGAGCAGCAAGAAAGATTAGTGATCCTGCCTCTCCTTTCCTTCTCCTGCAGTATGATCACAAATATCCTGGGGCATTTGTGGTTTCATACTTGCTGTCTGAAAACAGTGAGCACTTGACACCTTTCCAAGAGGAGCCATCAATTTCTTTTTACAACAGTAAATTTAAATGAAACATTTGTTTTGCTGAAAGTATTACCAGGAACAAGGAAGTTACCAGAACATTACTCTTTGATTCCAGTTGTCTGTGACTGTGGATTTCTGAATTAGTGGCTTTAAAGTTACAGTAACTGTATCCATTAAACTTTCTTTCAGGTTGCTTTGTCCACGTTTGCTGTGTATGTCACCATAGACAAGAACAACATCTTGGATGCTCAGAAGGCATTTGTCTCCCTAGCCTTATTCAACATCCTCAGGTTTCCGTTGAACATGCTTCCTATGGTTATCAGCAGCATAGTAGAAGTAAGACCTCAGTCATTAATGGGTGTTTCTGTGCAGAAGTAGCTGCTGGGTGGACAGATTACATTCCTGTGCTTAAAAGAATGTCCACTGGTGAAATTCAGCCACCTCAGAAAGGGAGCTTTGGATTTCCTGTGTGTTAAGTGCTGTGCAAGCAAAATTACAATCCCAGTTACAGTGGATGGGTGTTCCTGAGATCAACGGTATTTCTTGTGGTTTGGGAAGTGCAAGTTTGGTCACGGTTCAAGAGACTATACAAGTGGGTTCAAGGAGGGATTAAGAGTGTGTAATAATGATGTAATACGTATGTGGTGCAAAACAACAAGCTCTTAAATATAATGAGCAGAGTGTAAGATAGTTTTGTGTCCCTTTCCCATGCAGGCCAGTGTCTCCTTGAAGCGCCTTAGGGTGTTCCTGTCTCATGAAGAGTTAGATCCAGACGGCATAATCAGGAGTCCCATCACAGCAAGTGAGTCTGTTTTCCTGTTGAAAATCAATGTATGCAGGTTTTATGTAGCTTTGCAGTGTTTCTTCTGTTTTCTTTAATATTTACTGCATTTTGATGTATTTCACTGATAAATTTTAGCCAGAAAGCAGAGAAGGGAGTTTGTAAAATGAAAATATATAAAAATTTCTAATGCATTCTCAGGCGTTAGATGAATGGTACATTCAGACACAGTCACTTTAAAAATTACCTGATAGACTGTTTTCTGTGTAGCCATTTGAAATGTGTAGGCAGTTAACCGAATGACTAATGCTGTGCCAAACCCCAGCGTTTTGAAGAACAGTCATGTAATGCTTCAGCACTTTTGAACGAGAAAAAATTTAAGTTCCTGTTAGGGCAAAATGCCTCTACTTTTGGTTCTGTGTGGAGTGTTGCTCCCATTGTCACTTCCACTGTATCTAGTGTTGCTGGTCCAGTTACACAGAGCCATTGCTTAGATAAGCACGAAAGCAGATTTATTGGAAAAACTTGTGCCCTTTTCTTACAAAACAAAATGTAAGTCAGTAATTTTTAAATGGTTTTCCTTACATCCTTTTTACAAAGATAGTGAAATCCCACTTGCTGCCTCTCATGTGATAGCTGAACTCAGTATCATTTGGAACTAGATGATCTTTAGGGTCCCTCCCAACCCAAATCATTCTATGATTTAAGTCATTTTGCTTTATGGTAAGCAGCTTTCTTTTGGGAATATCCCTTTCCCCTTTTTCAGCTGATAACTATGAATGTATTGCTCACAAATCTTTAGTGTATGGGGTTTTATCTGTCCATAATAGGTTGTACATATATGCTAATGTACATGTTTGCCTAGGCTAAATATTCATTACATACTGGTTGAATTAGGAGTGGTATATTCTTAGTTGCTGTAAAAATCTGCTGGTGCCAACACCGTGCAGCATGTCACTGAACAGGATTTTTGGTTATTTTATTTGGGAGTTTGAAATTTCTATTATTGTTTTTTTCTTTCCCTGTCATTCTTGTATTAACTTGGCTTCCTCCGTTGAGCTGGCAGTTTAGGTGATGCTTCCACTGAAACCCAAGTCAGATGGAGGCCTCTAGTTTCCTGGGCTGAATTTGCATGTTGCAGTGGAGCTGCTGCATAAAGGAGGGTGCAGATGAGTAAGTTAGGATCTTTGTGTAGCTGACATTCAGCCACCTCCTGATTACTGAATAAAGTGTAACCTCAAAGTTTCTGCTGTCTTGATAAATTTGGTAAACGCAGAACGCAAGCTTTTGGTAAGCAGTGGGTTGTTGTTCTGCTGGAGAAGTAGCTTTATACCTCTTCCTCTGTGTGCTTAGATTATCTTCTGTGGCATGTTCCACAGCGTACAATTCAGCTGCTTCCAATGCTTTTTAATAAATATGAATTTTCTTTTTCTCAGGTGAAGGATGCATTGTTGTAAAGAATGCAACGTTTAGCTGGTCCAAAAATGATCCTCCTTTACTGAACAGGTAAGAATTAGTAATTTTTATTCCTTTCCATGATCTTGCTGCATCATAAAGGATATGTATTTGATTACAAAATCTGTGTGCAGAAAAGTTTGTTGCTGTACAGGAACAGGAGAACAAATAACACCTGTTCTATTTTTAAACCAGTGGCTTAATGAACTAGAGGAATTTACAAAGTATGTTACTTGTATGGAATGCATAAAGGGGAGTAGCAGTGGGTCTAATGGGAGGTGAGAAAACATCAGAGCTTACAGATTCTACTGTGTGCTGAAGATGGGATGAGCTCCATCTAGAGGAAGCAGCCAGATTAGCTCCTCGTGATTGTCTCTAGTTTATCCTGGATGTGCTGTGTGCTCAGTCTTCATTTTAAGACCCTATTCTCGCTGAGCTGTAGCCATTCTTAGTACCCGTGCTGGAGGAAACCAGTGTACGACCTTGCACGTGGTATGACTAATAAAGTAACTGGGGTGATGCAGCTACAAGCTGTGTCTTCCCTGTGCCCTGTCCCCTTCTTTAATTTTGTCTGTTCTTTATTGGGCCTTAAATATTCTTTGGTACGAGGATACTGTTTGAGAAGCATCTATTGGCATTTACATTTGTGTTCACAGCATTTGAGAGAAATATTGAACAGGTGGTGTTCAGTGTTGTTTTTTCTACCCCCGCCTCCACCCCCCCCCAATTACATATTAAACTGCCATGTCCTAAGAAGAGGACCCTTTGGTGCTTTCTGAATGAGAGGTTTATGCTTTCATACAATTAAAGTTTCTATGCTGTGCCAACATTTGCACTGGATGTTCACATTGCTCCTGGGTTTATATGGTCTGTTCAATGAACTGTTTAACTAGTGGGATGTGCCTGTAAGCAAGGCTGAATTATGTGCGCTTTGTTTCAGCATTAATTTCACTGTTCCTGAAGGCTCCTTGGTAGCTGTTGTCGGTCAGGTTGGCTGTGGAAAGTCTTCATTGCTATCTGCATTACTGGGGGAGATGGACAAAAAGGAAGGCTACGTGGTTGTCAAGGTACGATGTGTCTGAAGAACTGTTCAGCTATTTGTGGGTATAGCCAGAGGGATTCTAGATTTCCAAGTGATCTGGAGAGGGAAAGAGACGGCCTTTCAAATTAATGTAGTTTCAGCCTGATTTGCTGGCAGTCCATGTATATGCCTTAGCCTCCACTCTGTGTGATTGCCTGTTAAGCCTCGACCCAACAACTTCTAAATATGTTGGTTTCAGATTTAGCCAAATAGACAGAATGAAGGAGGTCTCAAAGATAGAGTGTTCTGGTCTGGTGAGTCTTGTTGGCAGACAGGTGTGAGGTGGAGAGACCCTATTACGTATTATTCCAGACTAAGGAGGAGCAGTATTGGTTCATACCTTCTTAGACACTCGAGAATTACACGGAGAGAGGGTATACCCAGTTACCCAAACCTTGGAAAAGCTGCTGTTGTAATTTGTACTTTCTTAGACATCGGAGTTGCACAGAGCTCACAGATGAAAAATGACCTGTAAGTAAGTAAAAAAATCACTGGTTTAGATATTGCTGCTGCTGTAATGTATGGAAAGGGAATTATTTTTGGAACAAAACAAGTATGTTGCATTTAATAGAATGCACATGTGCTCACCTCAAATTCTTCTGGGAAAATAAAAGCAGGTGAGATCTAAATCACTGAGAACTAATACTCAAAACAGAATACATTGCAGTACCTCAGTCTCCTCCTTTGAAGTGACTTCCCCTTCTTTGCAGAAGTCTCTTGGCAGGGATGCATTTGCTAAACACTTGCATTCCAGATTAACTTGTTTTATGCAGAACATAATTTGTAACTTTATGAAAGAACTAATGACTATTCACACTCAGTAACTGTGCAGGCATTCTCTAAACAAACGTTTCCTTCAAGTTTACATTGAGAATCACATTTGTTTGAAGTTCTTTTTACCAACATACTTTTTATGTTTTTCACTTTCTACAGTTTTCTACCAACATACTTTGTTACATTGATTTATATAGAGGTTTATAAAAATAACATTTTGGAGGAGGGGATAGTGCAGAAACTACTTGGTGAAGTTTTGAAATGACCGTAGGCAGTTCGTGAGGTGGTTAGCACTGCCTGCCTCACAGAGCCCTGCTGTGCTTTGACTTTGTGCACAGACTTTTAGTCTAAGGTACTAAATAAGGAACTGTTATTTTTCTTGCAGGGCTCAGTAGCCTACGTTCCTCAGCAAGCCTGGGTCCAAAATGCAACTCTGCAAGATAACATTATCTTTGGAAGGGAGATGAATGAGAGCAGGTACAAGCGTGTGATTGAGGCCTGTGCACTGTTGCCTGATATAGAGATTCTTCCTGCAGGAGACAAAACAGAAATAGGAGAAAAGGTATTTAAATACCCACTCTACCATATCAGTGCTATTGCTTGTGCTTATGGCTGTATGACTTCTATTCTACTTTATCTTAAAGTTGTATTGAATTTAAAACATTCACAGTCGAAATCCTCTAGGAAAAGAGGTAAATTTGAGTAATATGTTCTCTCATATTACTCATAATAAGCCTCAAAGGAGAGGAAGCCTCCCCACTCCCCCAATTACAAATGCAAAAGCATCTTGCAATGGCAGTTTTTTATCATAGAGCAGAAAAACATAAGAAAAAAGGAAGAGGAGAATCTTCTGAATGCTGCAGCTTCATTTTAAAAGCAAACACCCCCACCCTCCCAGAGTTACAAAACAAATCCCAAAACCAACTACCACACAAAACTGGCTCTTAGCTGCAAAAGTGTGTGGTGTGGAGTGTGGGATTTAGAAACTTGCATGGATGGCTGTAGTGCTCTGCTATGGAAACAGGACTGGTCATCCACTAACCTTGTAGCTAGCGGAGTACATGCATATAACCTTAGCATTCTGCTGGGCTGATGTTCTGCAGAAAACAGGGGTATGTGCTTTGCCATGCAGACTAGTTATAGGAGGGGCATAGCTGCCAATTGACAGCCCCAGATTCAGTAAAGGGTGCAGCTTTATCTTTCTTATTGGTCAGCAGGCCAACCAAATTGTAGAGTGTGAACAGAGTTTGTTAAATCAGACACAACGCTGTAGAAATACAGGTAACAAGTGGCCTCTGAATGTACAGAGTAGGTAGGCTGGTGTGGGTTAATTGCTTTATAAGACTAGCAAACACTTGACTAGCCCCTTACTGACAGTGAGAGCCTAATAGATGTGCTTCTTTCCAAGAGGATTTTGACTGCGATTGCTTATGCTGTTGTGGTAGTGAAATTGTTTGTGATGGAGATCTGCTTCATACAATGCTGAAATTTTGCTAATTTGCATAAAGCACCTGTGACTTTATGCACAAACTGGCAAGACGCCTCTTTCCAGCTCTAAATAAAGGGATCATATTTTCTTGTTTCCCCAGGGTGTGAATATGTCTGGAGGACAGAAGCAGCGAGTCAGTCTTGCTCGGGCAGTTTACTGTAATGCAGATGTTTGTTTATTTGATGATCCTTTATCAGCTGTTGACGCTCATGTTGGGAAACATATTTTTGAAAATGTTATTGGACCGAAGGGACTCCTGAAAAATAAAGTATGTCATAATGAGATACTTGTCTCTAGAGAATGATTTGAGTTTAAAAGATTCCAAATTTATCAAGTTGCATATTCAGACTAGTTTCAAACATCTTAAAAATGAAAGCATCCTTCTGAGATTTTTAGAGGACTGTTATAGAGCACTTGAGGTTTTATAATTAAATGTGCTCTGGTTTCTGTAGTTTACATTTTTCTGATGGAAAAATCAAGACAAGGACAGTATTTTTTCTTTAAAATGCTAAATGCCTGTCCACGGTTCTTACTGTATCATACCCAGAATTCAGGCAGCATGAGCAGTAGTTCAACCATTGTATTTAACTAATCTCAGACGTTAGAAAAACCTTTGTTTTTCTTTTGCTTATTTAGACCCGGGTTTTGGTAACCCATGCGATCAATTATCTGCCTCAAATGGATACAATTCTGGTAATGTCTGATGGAGAAATCTCTGAGATGGGCTCCTATCAGGAGCTGCTGAAGCAAGATGGGGCTTTTGCTGAGTTTCTTCGTACATATGCTAATACTGAACAAAGCATGGAAAACAGTGGTAAGCTTACAGATAAATTCTCTTGGGGTAAGCTATGTGTGGCGTGTTAAGGGAGTCGTATTAATGGAAAAATAGTAGCAGTGGAAGTAACGTTAAGAGAAATTACTGTGTCTTGTGGTATACGTAAAGGTGCTTATTTCTTGAGGGCATTGAAAGTTGAGATTAAATGCACATTCTTTCTTAAAAGTTAGTGAAATGTGAAGTAGATCCGTAGTAAAATTCCTTTCACTTGAAGCATAATTCAGGTACTTGTGAGATCAAGTAAAGGCCAGCAGGGGTTTATACAACCCTTCCTATGCTTATTAGGATATGTCTTCATTATGCAGATAGTTCATTTGGGGATGGGGAGGAGGAAGCAGCAGCTCATTTTTCTAGCAGGTACTCTTGACTTTTTCGTCTGCTTTACAAATCAGCTGTAGAGCTGCACTGATACAGGAATGTGCTTTAGATATTTTACCTGTAGATGGTCATAGTGTTGGATTTTAATAACAGAACTTAATCTCTTGCCTCCATCCTGTTTTCTTCAGTGGTTTGCTTGTGGTGATTTCCTGATACTCCCTCATATGCTCATGCTGAAAAGTGTGAGGGGTGCTTGCACTGTGCTGACTGGCTAAGTTGTTGTCATGTGCTTGAGGCTGCTTTGTTAGCAAGTGCCTGTTGTTGATTGCTGGAGAGCAGGATCTCCAGAGCAAGAAGGGTATTGAGATCACTAAATATTATTGAAAATCACAGGTTCTTGGGTAAACACAGAGTAGTCTCTGATGGGAGTCAGCCTGAGCTAGCTAGGGAGGATCTGTATGCCCAGTTTGAAAGGGAGGCTTCCATATGTCTGAAGCCATAAGATGGAGCAAAATAGAAAACTCTAGATTGGTGCTTTCTTACTGAAATACATTCTGCTTCTTAAAGGGTGGTAAAGCCTCTACTTCTACCCAGCTTCTGTGGTTTGGCTGAAAGCCTGCTCCCCGTTGCCTCCCAG
Source organism: Loriculus beryllinus (assembly GCA_039877255.1). Classification (NCBI taxonomy): domain Eukaryota; kingdom Metazoa; phylum Chordata; class Aves; order Psittaciformes; family Psittacidae; genus Loriculus; species Loriculus beryllinus. Next base: position 7,318 of record JBCJKH010045324.1, on the reverse strand, counting down.
GACTTCTCTCCCATTGCTGTCAGTTTGCTGTACTGCTTCCTTTCCCATCCTCAGCTTTATGGGGTTTCTTCTGAGTGTGGAAGAATGCCCCACTCGAAAGCTGCCCGCATGTGAATCTGCAGGATGGCTCAGAGGGAATGTGTGAGCTTTCTCTTCTTCTCAAACATCCTACTTGACGCACAAGGCAGTGACGGGTGGCAGCAGTAGCAGCTCAGCCACAGGGAGTGCAACGTGCAGTGCACTTGCTTTCAGTTGTGGGTACATGAAATGGATGTCCTGCTACATCTGTGGTGTGTAATCTTCTCCAAAGTAACTGGAACTACTTGTAACCTACCAGGTTGCATAGAAAGCATCCAAATTAATTTTGCTTTTAGTGGTTGCTCCATTCTCTGGCATTTGGTGTGGCTGATCTGCTGATGCCAGTACTACTCCTGCCTGTACAGTTTGATCTGGAGTCATGGATGTACCCTTGACTCCCGTGAGTGCGTGTCTTTTTTGATGTCATCCTATGTCCCTCTTACTCTCGGTAGCTGTTCCTGCAATACCTCTTGGTCTAGAGGTAGCAAATAGTTACTTTAAGATCACCTTTGTTATGACTGTTTTCCCTTGTCTCCCATACAAACTAATGCAGCAGATTTCGGTTTTGGTTTAATGTATGGGGGGGCTGGGGTTTTGCTGGTTTTTTTTTTACATATGCTTTCAGCATTAACTTTGGCTTGTCCTTTGAAAGCCTAGAGCTATACTTAGTGTTTGTGGGGAGTAGGAGTGGCTCCAGAGAATTGAAACTGCATCTTAAGGTTGAAATATTTTTTAACTGTCTGCTTCATCTTTGGTCTTGACCGCAGTGCCTTGGTAACTCAGAATCTGATTTGCATTGTGCGGCTGTGCTTCAAGTGTTTGGCTCCCCAGTATTTTACTCCATGACTTTGCACTCAAAAAAAGAGCTGAAAGACCTTTTAATGGCAATTCAGTTAATTTTTTTTTAATATGAGAAATGTCAGGCTCCCTCTGTTTTGGCTTGAAGGGAAGATGAGGTGAAAGCACTCTGAGAACTGCTAAGGCTCTGGACTGTACAGTTTGGTTCAACAGTCTACATATCTTGAACTGTCTTGATGTGTCACTTGTAACTATCGGATCTGAAGGTCTTTGGCTTTTTTTCATAGATTTTGTGGACCCAGCACCCTAAATGCCCACTCTTGCCCTATACAAAGTAGAAATGTGTGCTCTGGAAAAGGTAGTATGGTACATGAGTTAAGATTGGCAGAGCCTTGTTTGGCCTCTATAAATTGCTTCCCAATTGCAGCATAGAGGGGAAAGGAACATAATTGATTTATTTTTGAGTGCTGAATTTGAAAGAAGGACAGCTTCCTGGCTTTGTATTGTACACTAGGTACTAGTGTGACTTTTGTTATAAAAATGAATTCTGTGTTATGAGCTGGGATTTCATATCTGTAAGGAAAAGTATCGTGCCTTCGTGATCAGCACTGTCTCCCAGTGTAGCCTATCATGCCTCTTGTTTTGTGGCTGTGCTTCTTTCTAACAGCATGAGGTTGAAATAAGCTTAATAGCAATGTTGGATAGTTAAGATAGCTTAAATGATGCCTGTAGGGATGGTTGGGTGCTTCTCTCCTGACTCCTTGGAAGGCAAGAGTTAGGGATTGAATGTGCTGGCTCTTTTCCAAATGTTGTTGTGATAATTCAGGAAACGTGTCTGTGTTAGGAAATGATCTCTTAAATTCTTTTTGCTTCTAGCAAAACTCGACTCTTTCATTTCTCCCTTGTAAAGTAAAAGCAGTCTGCAGCCTCTGCCCCAAATGGTAGGAGCAAATATTCACTTAGGGTGAGGGCTGTTAGGGCATCAAGACGCTTGGAAGAGTGAAGTATCTCACTATTTTATACTAAACTGTCTATGCAGGATGATGACTGGGGGCTACAGAGTAGATAAGATTAAGAAACCTGTACTACTGCAGCTCTCCTCTCAGAATAGCAGAGCTGTGGGAGGAGATATGCAGCCATGTGGACAGAAGTTGCCATGCTGATAGGTATATCACATGAAGCTTTGCATCTTCAGTGTTAAGGTCAGGGATTTGAGTGAAGTCTCTTCCTCACCACTGGGGAAGATACGTATGATAGTTCCCTGTACACAGTGGCATTTTTCTGTCACTGTGTAGTGGAAATACAGTGTTTTCTGATTGTTAATATGAGGCCACTTTAGAGGCAGTTTTTTTGATTCTTCCTTCATTAGTGCATATATTGAAAGAAAGGCAGGTTCTTGATCATTCACTGGGGGCTATCCAGTTTGGATTTTTTTTTTTTTCCTCAAGGTTGTCTTTTTTTGGCTTCATGTAAGGCTTGGGATTAGAAAGAAGTCCATTTCAGCAAATTTGATCCTGCCTTTGGCATTTGTGGCTTTGTGGTTAAGATTGTGATATTTGGGTGTGTTTGTAAAGATTGAAAATGGCTGTATGTGTTCTGGAAAAAGTTAATTACATATACTTCTAGATTCAGATCCTTCATTAGAAGGAGCAATTCAACCTCTGGAAACAGGTAACTGCTTTTTTGCCATGTGACTTTATGTTAGTGTTTGCATTGGAGTAATATGAATAGCTGCAGTCCATTTACAAGTTGTTACTAGATAAATTTTGTCTGCAAAGTAGACAGTAACTGCTTGGTTTGCATGGTACTTGTTTGTGTGATGCTACAGCAGTTGGTTTGTCAGCTTGTAATTCCATCAGAAGGAACTCTTTATCTCAAACGCTTCCATGAGGAGGTTTTAGGTAAACTTTAAAGACATATGCTGGACTTAAGACTGTAGTGAGTGTACCTGGAGAAGCATCATTCAGGAATGAGCCCCAAAGGTCTTTTTTCTTCTCATATGTGTTTTCTGTACTTCGCAGCTGTTCCCTTTTTTAGAATTTCTGGACACATTTTTCAGCAGCCCTCATTTAGTGACTTTGTTCCCTATGTGCATGTGCCAGATCTACTATGGCATTTTTCATTTTCAAGAGTTAAATGCAGTAGAAGCAGGATATCATTGTAGCCTACAACATGAAATCAAATTTAAGAGCTGTTAGGGGAGGATGGTTTATTTGTGGTATTGCTTTCGTCATGTGGGTTTAGAATTTCAGTGATTCTCTCAAGCAATATGAGGCTGGAATGCTTGCTGGTTTTTAGAAAGGAGCCTTTAAAAATAAATGCAGTCCAGTGCTTAAAATAACCAGTTGTCCCATGTTGGCTTCCTCTTATCCATGTAAATAGGACTGAGTCATTTAACTTTTCACTACTCAGATTTTTTGCCTTTTTTCTGCTCCTAGATCACACTGAAGACTTTAACTTTGGGTGTTTAGAGTAATGAACCAATGTTCAGTTTGCAGACACAGGAGGGAACAGCTTTATGTCCAAGCAGTTCACACTTAATGTACTGATGAACTGTTTTTTATATATATATATATATATATCTTTATGATAAAAACATGAAAACTTCAGACTCCAAACTGACACAAATGTTCCTGTGTATCTTCTGAATAGATGCAGGTGGGGTTTTCTGTTTGCGTAAATTATGCACAGACCCTTTAAAATGCAAAATTCTTTTTGCTGCAAATTCTGAATTAGCTTCATATCTGAAAATAGAGTTCTGTTCACCTGACAGCTTATTCTTTAGGAGTCAGTCATTTGTCTTGTATTAGGAAAATTGTAGCATAAGTTGAACATCGAAGTTTTACTGCTGGCACTATATAACACTGAGTTAAGTTGCTCAGAAAGCTGAATATTTCAAGCTGACTGGCTCTGTGAAATGCTTTAGAGAATTGTCTCATGTGTGCTGCATCTTGTTACAAGTGGGATGGTGTGGGATAACAAGACTAAAATTAATAGCACATGCCTACTGTTATTACAGCTTTCTCACTTACTAGAATATCTTCTCATTGAGCTCTAAGATGAAAATAATTTATAGTGAACTGTGTAAAAGATGTGCTTTGAAGAGGAATGGTTAGAGTGAGTGTCCCCATCAGCCCCTTTCCCCTGAGTGAATCATAATGTCACTTGGTATTGTATGCTTTAACATAATTTCTCACAATTACATTACTTTATTATTACTGACCTACATTTGGTAGAAAAATAAATGTACCCTAATAACAACTAATGGTGTTGGAGATGGAGCTAAACTGAATTGTTCACCTTGTCAGTTATCTCTTAGTGTCTGTAAGTATTTGTGTTCCCTGGTTTGTTGGCACATTGAGCCTGCACCTGGCATTTAGGGTTAAAATAAAACCTTTGTATTTCACTATTTCACTGTTTTCTTGTTTGTGTTTTCACCCCCCCCAGATACAAACAGTACATCAGGAAAGGAAGGAAAGCCTGTAGAAAACGGAATGCTTGTCAATGAAGCCTCTGGAAAGTTGATGCATAGGTGCGTAGTCTGTCTCTCTTCCCTCATCTGCTTTCCATCCTGTTACTCAGCTGTGGATAAACTGTAATTGGCGTGACCAGCATGTCGAAGGAGGTGAAACTCCTCCTCTACTCTGCTCTCGTGAGACCTCACCTGGAGCATTGTGTGCAGTTCTGGTGTCCTCAACATAAAAAGGGCATGG
>JBCJKH010045323.1:72695-84342 GCA_039877255.1 Loriculus beryllinus | reverse complement strand
CAGGGACACCTCACACTAAACCATGGCACCCAAGACTTCATCCACCCTGGCCTTGAACACTGCCAGGGATGGAGCATTTATCACTTCTTTGGGCAACCTGTTCCTGTTCTTCACCACCCTCAAGACATAAGTTAGTAAGATGTAGTTACCTATTGATAATATAAACATCTGCATATCAGATATATTGTGTTTAGGGTTTGAAAAGAGGTATGGAAAGGAGGGCACTAGAGTTTTCTTAGGAACTTACTTCAGAAGAGAGAGGGAGTCCTCAGCTATGTAATGCCAACCCTCTGTCTTGACAACAAAGTATAACACAATGTATAACACACACGTAAGTTACTAGCAGCTGGAGCAACCTGTATGAAATGTGCTATTAGCAGCATATGCTTAAAAATTGATCTAAAATTTGAGAAGCTAAAACCGCATATCTGTATTTTCTTCCCAACAGATTAACAATTCACCCTATACTTAGGATTGCTTCCAGTTCATCAGGTTTGCTTGCAAATGCTGACTCCCCTGTAGTGATTTTCACTGGGCTGTAGGTAAAAATGGGGGTACTCGTGATGCATGCAAGACATGACACTGAAGAAGGGATGACTCTACTAGTAGACATTTAAGACATTAAGGAGAGGCTTGAACAAATACAGCATAAAGTTGCCTGCAAAAATATATAAAATAAACTAGTTCTATATCCATCCCCATAGCCAGTCGCTTAGCAATGGTGAAACATTTGCGTAACTGCAGTCTGTAGAATGACAGGATGAGGCCCACGCTATGTCATGACTAATTCTGACAATCCCAGCCTATCCCTGGTTGTCACAGAAGCTAATGATGGATTGTTAGAAACCACTTCAGCCTCAGGCAAAGCCCTGGGAAGTTAACTAGTAGGACAATCTATATTAAGAAGTAAAACCCAGTTTATTGGCTATTTTGGGGATATTACTCCTGCTAATCAAGAGAAACTTTACAAAGCCATCACCCAGTTTCAGGATCAGGCTCAACTGGTAGCATAAAGACCAGATTAGAGATCAGTGTATTTCCATCAAACACATGGGTAGAATTGGTCTAGCCACCTGATTCTCCTTACACAATGACAAGCTTAGCAGCAGATCATTAAAAATGAATTCATTTAAAGGAATGGTTCATGAAAATCAATTTCAAGACATCCATTAAAGCCTTTCACTTCTCATTGGAAGAAAAAAGTTTAGCACAAAACCAACAGTGCTCTGAAAAATAAAGGAGACTGGAAACCCACAAAACGCAGTAACTCTCCCAATAAACTGTTGTTCATTTTGTAGCTACCTCAAGGTTCAAAAAGAAAGAAGCACAGACGTAGCTATCGTTACAAGTCTGCTGTTTTATGTGCAAGAATAGCAAGAGTTGAAGATGAATTTGAGAAACCTCAGAACAGAATCAAAACATGGCTACAAATGCAAAAAGCTGCTCTCTTCCAGTGCAGAAGTTCGTGGCAAATATAAAATTCACTTCTGTCAAACTGACTTTCAAGAAATAATCTTAAAATTTGCCTTATTCAATCCAATCCTTCCCCCACTAAGGACAATGAATTTCCTAGTATAGATTGTTGAATCTATTAAAAGTCAGTTTGGCAGCCGCTTCTTATTGCTGTTAAACGGGTAAATTAAGAAATATTTCACAATAAACACCTTATTGGACAAATAATCCCATTGCCTTTTCCACCTTGCAGACCATCGGAGTAGATGGCTATTTCTATAAGCATACTCATTATTCAAAGTACTAAACATGGTGTGCCATTAAATACATCAAACTCTCGACCAGTCAGCCTGTGCTCACTTCTTGGGCTATGCCAGTTCTAGGTGACCACTCAAAAGCTGAATGGACAAGTGCACCTGCACTTCCCATGTGAACAAAGACTCAGATGAACGTGAAATTCTCTTTCTAAGCTTGCTCAGACAGCAAATGGGGAAGAGAGAAATAGGATACAGAACTCCATGGCAGTCTTTTAAAGGCTAGAGTATATTCTTGCAGGGCACTTGTACACATTCTTTGAGTGTTTGTGTACAGACACATACCTTTTAATATCAGTATTACCTCCATATGTGCCAGATAAAGAATACATTTTTATGTCTAACTGACCTATTTTGAACCTATATAAGGACGACATGAAAAATGAAAATCTATAGTCCAGGAATTTGCTGTAAAGCTATTTCTTCCTTAGCACTGCTGCTCTTCAGCACTCTGTCTCCTTCGCAATTCCCTGTGGTTAAAGTCTTTTTTTACTTCCTTCCTCTTCCAAAAATACCCTCCCATGTTACCAACAGTTGCCAAAGGCCAATCTTGCTGAAAAGAGAGGCTACTACTCTCACAGGAAAGAGCAAAAGGAGTTGGTTTATCTAAAATTGCTAAATTAGCCACGTTTTCCTAAACTGTTTGACAGATTTTGTTCTCAGTACATCACACTGAACTTCACTCACTGAGTCTCCAATAGGGTAAAAATAGCAGCCAAGAGGCAGTTCAGGCCCCTTGGGGTCTTCTTTTGCTCCTGTTATGGAGTCTAGATTAATTTAATAGAAGGAAACAAATAAAGTTCCAAGGAGTTTACTCCACGAACAAGCTGAAACTAGAGAGCAATAACTTCTAATTGGAGAATATCTAAAAGCAACTTTTTGATGCCATTTTAAAAAATCTTTAGCATTTAACAAAAGTCCACATTAGATTTTGTGATGCTTTTCCATAACAATCTAATCATAACAGCCAAAACCTGTATTTTCTTTCATATAACACGAGAAAGGGCTCCTGTGCCCCTCAGAGCTTGCACACTGGAGACTAAGATTGCTGCAGTTTGCTTTCCAATTCAGATATGAATATTGAACCACCTATCTATGCCCTCTCTCATAATACCAATATTGAGAAACATTTTAATGAATTGAAACTCCAAGTACAGGGTTAACATTTGATAGGTAAGTTCACAATAAAGGCAAGATAAAGTTAAAACCTTACTGAGATGCAGCTTTCAGAAGCACAGGCATCTCCTAATGGCAAATGACATACTCCATTGACGTCCATTCCCATTTCCCTGTCTGAAAACCTCTCTTCCCACAGCTCTGGTAACTATTTAGCAAAAGGCAGACAGCCACAAGCTTGCACACTCCCTGTTATAAAATGGTTTCCTCTTATACACACATCAACCTTTTCCTTGAAAAAACCTCCTGCATCCAATGACAGACTTCAGGGCAGATACACTGAGATAACAATAATCCCTATTTGTGAGCACATCTGCTATTAACAATGAAAAACAGGAAAAAGCACACTCTCTGCCCTAGAGCCCCTTCAGTTTCAAATCCTTGATCCCTCAACACCACAGCATCCCTTCATTCAAAAGCTATCAGAATGCTCACACCAGGCAATCGATAGGACTTCACACACTGAGCACCCACTGAAGCTGCTGTTAGGTTTTTCTGGCTTCAATGTTGGAAGAACTTTAAAACCCCAAACAACAAAACAAAACCAAAACAACCCACTGCTGCTTAGCACAACAAACAAAGCTGGTAGTGCTGCTGTTACCTCCTGTAGCCATTACAGAAAAGAGTGCTTTACAGAAGTGACATAAGGTCCCTTCAGCAGCAATCTTATCTTCAATGTGGATACAAAAATCCCAGGCTAGTCAGTGGTAGAGTCATGCAAATGATCAGCACAACTGGCTCCAGAGAGCTTAGTCTGAGGGTAGAATTCAACATAGCACAAATTGATACATAACCCATTAAATCATAAGATTAGCAATTAAAGCAGCACCAGAGCCATTGGGTGGGAACAGCAACACTTACTAAGAGGGCCTTCACTGAACCAAAATTTTATGGGTTTAAACAGAAGATGCTCTTCTTCAAATTTCCTTATGAGGCTCTTAAATATTGCAATGATCCAGCACAAACACTAAATATTCATCAGTTTATTTCCTCAACTGATATTCCCGGGTTTGATAGCTTCAAGTATTACCTTTAAATTCTTAAGAAGCTTTCCTGAGCTCTGAACAACAGCAACATTATATATACACATATATATACAATATAGATGTATAAATATACATATATATGTATATATACACAATATACACATCTGAGACACTTCTTGATCACTTCTTGAGGTTGTCTCTACAAGCTTCAGCAAACCTTTCCTTCCAGCGGATTGCTAGCAGCAGCTCAGAGTTCACACAGTGCTGTGGCTAAAACACTAGCCTAGGAGGTTAAAGAAAGTTATTAAAGCAGAACTTTGATTTCAGGACAAAACATCAGCCCAGGAACAATTAAACTCTATTCACAACTTCCAAGCACAAGGAAGCTGTTGAACACTCCCTGCTACTTGATTATACATTACTTTAATGACCCCATTGATTAGGTGACTTTTTCAAACAAGTAAGAATGCCCATTTTCCAGCCTTACTTTTCCGCACTTGATCATTCTCTCTGCTCTGATGGAGTTTTTACTTTTTATTTAAGAGGCAGGTTGTTAAATTCTGGGAAACTGTTTAGTCTCTATGAATCTTTAACAATGGTCAGTGATTAGCAAGGTTTTTACATATTTAATGATGCAGTTACTGATAATGATAAGCTGTTCACCCTACCCCTTGAATGCTGAATTAATTACCTGTCTCTAATATTGTTTTCCCGGTTAATACAGAGAGGTAGGCGCAGTGGATGGGCATGATGAAACTCAACAATCAGGTCGCTTTTATGATTATCAAAAGTACTACATGGAGATGACTGGAATGAAAGAATAATTTTAGGTTGGAGGAGACATCTGGAGACAGCCAATTCTACCTTGCAACCTGAAGCAAGGCTAGCTTCAGTGTTAGATTGGGTTACTCAGGACATCATCTAGTCAAGTCCTGCTGAAACTCCAAGTATGAAGATTTCTCTCTGTGCCCTGCTCTTGTACTGAACCAGACTCATGGTGAATTTGTGGGGATTTTTAACCTCATATGCATTTGCAGTTTCCCCTACTGCAACTTGTGATTGTTATGTCTTGCATGAATTTGCATCTGCAAAGATGATCTTGTCCTCCCCACTGGCAATTGCCTTCTTTAGTCCATATTTATCAAAAGCAAAGTTGTAGAGTAGTGTTTTCTGCATAGTATAAGACCAAATAGACCAACTACGTGGGAATTTGGAACAGGACAGCCTCTCACTGCGATGGAAATCTCCTAGGAGCCATGGTAATCTAGCTGAACTGATTGCTCTCTAATAAACCGGATGAAAGCCCGACACCCACACACAACATATCACCCATACCCTAAAACAAAAAAGATAATACAAAGCAGCACCATGTCCATTAATGCTATTTCTATGCTCACCTTATTCAGATAAAGACAATAGAATAGATACATAAATAATTTTGTAATTATGCAGTAAAATACTTGACATATTACACAGGTATACAGAAGTATAGCACTCTGCTGGCTGCGTTCTGGGGCAACTCCTAGAAAAGAATGAAACATGATCATGACACCAGAAAGACAGTACTTTGGGGAAAGCAGAATCACAAGTGTCATGTCCTGATAAATGACATCTCTCCAGCTGAATATTTCCCTTTAATGTTATAAGACTTGCACACTTTCACTTATTATCAGACCTTGGAGAAAGCTGTTTTCACAGCCAGCTTCCATACATGAATCACATCTGCATTCCTTGCTATAAATGCTGTCACCTGTTCCAGAAGTCTCACTTTTTCCTTTTTTTCACTCTTAAAAAACTTTTTGTTTTTATAAAGACTACATTTTTTATTTTAATAAAAAAGATTCATGCTGCAATAATGTCCTATGTGAGAAAGTGATATTTGAAATACATAACTGTACTGAAAGTTGTCTCCTGCAGCTCCTACTAAAACAGCTGATTTTCTGACCCTAACATCTAATAACCCTTTCAATGGTCAGCAGCTAAACATCTTTATTATCTGCCATTCAAATAATGACTAATTAAAACTGAAACGTTCTACTGGCTTCAAAATAAGCAAACAAGGAAAGATATTTCTTGGTGCATCATTTCTAAGGAAAAATTAAAATGAAACTCTTACTATGCAACATTAAATACTTCTAATTAGATACTCATTTGGTATGTGAAACTGAAACTATAATTCAACAAAGAACACAAGTCTAAGTGCCAAAACCATTACAAGGAAAGACTCCTGAATGAATACTTGGCTCACAGGGAAATTGTAAGGGTCATTAATTGAAAGAGAGGAGGAGGCTTTTTTGGACAGTGCAGATATAGACGGGATTTAATTATTTAAAAGGTTATAAAAAGAACTCAATCTCTACTATATCCAATTTGCCTCCCTTTAAATTTGCCAAAAGGTATAACAAAGAAAAAAACCCTGAAACTTATTGAAGGAAAGGTCTTAACCCATGAGGAAGAAACTAATCTTCCCATTCACATGAGGAAGGACCAAGAGCATCAGCAAAATAATTTGTATGCCTCTAGGGAAAAGCTTCTTCCCAGAATCCTTCAAGAAGCAGAAAACTTGTCATTTTATTAACGACAGTACAAACAATGTGAGGCATAAAGTAAAATTAAAATTTATAGGGATCAAACTTCATCAAAATCTATTACATATGCACATATCCCAAACACCTCCTTGTTTTTAGTAACAGCAATCTGTAGTGACTGTAAGTGCGAAGATGGTGTCCTATCCTTAGATAACTTCTCTGCGTTTCTGTCATGAAATCTAGTCAAGACTTTTATGCATCGGCTCTTTATTCCTATTCCTGAGATTGATGTCTTTGTGGGCTTTGAACCATTTCATTATTTCCTCATCTTTTTCTAATCTCAGATTTAATTACACACTTTGCTGTGTTTGTCTTCACTGCTACAGCTCCATCTGTCTCAACATCACATCTGTCCTGTACTTGCACAGTATCTTCTACAATGTCCTGTCACACCTTGCACAGTCCTGAAAGCAGGTACCACACTGGAGTTCTGACATTCCAATTTCCTCTCTAAAATTCACTGCTCCTTCCCGATCAGTATTCCCAGCCCTGTATTCCCCCCATCCCTCCTACTATAGTTATAACTAACTTAAGAGACCGCATCTCATGAGAAACAATGAGATTAATCACCCTATGCATCTAATAAAAGTCACTTTGGAAAATGAGGCTTGAGCTCTGTGAACATGATTTAAGCATGCAGGCTAATCACACCACTGCAAACAGTGTAGCACTTCTCATTCGTAATTAGCAAGAGCTGTGGAGCATGGCACTGAATAACACAGACTTCCTGAAGATATTCTGGATCTGTGAAAAGAAAAACAGTAGCTGCTTTTCTAAGTAATTTATAGCCCTTGCTTCAATCATCCTTTGTTAAAAAGAAATGAAATCAGTGGGTATTTTTGAGCTAAGTGTTGTTGCAGACAAAAGCATAACCTTTATAAACACCAAACTGTAGCACTGAAGAGCCAATATTTCTAATACTCATACAGAGACAGAAAAAAAAAAAAACCCAAATCTGAAGTCCCAGGAGCTTTTATCAGCTCATGCAGCAAGTGTATTTTCAGCACGTCCTTGTATATGTGCTCATACATGAATGTGTGCCAACACGCACTTACATAAATCTTTCCTTAGTGAAAAGGGAGAGTGTCTAAAATTTTCCTTCACTTTTTCCCTGCCAGCTGGCTGGGTGAGCTGAGGACAGCAGGGAACATGCATATAAGGATTTTCATATTTTAGAGACCTGTCATTTCAAGGATAAAGTCCCCATTGCAGTGCTCCGAGAACCAAAAACGAGACCAGCCCTCCTGCACCCAGTCAGAGCCTGATCCCTCGGCTGCCCCAGAGCTCCACAGCCCAAGTAAATCCTGATACTCACAAGGGACTTGAAGAATTTCCCTGTACATTCCTTTGCAAACACCGTCGTGGGTATTTCTAGATTCATTTGAGGAATCAGGGCTTATGTTTACCACTGTTCCTTTCAAAGCACAGTTAACCCATCTGTATAAGCACATAGGACCACAGTGAACAGAATGACATGCATGCATGCCGAGAGAAGGCTGGCATGTATGACACTGGAAGAACTAAAGCTAAACCTGTGGTCTCAGTGAACACAATCAATGGACAAAAGGAACAAATTATTCTGTTAAGTTACCTCAGCTGTGTTAGTTAATTATGGTGAAAATTTCCATTAAAATATAACCAGAAACACATTGTTGGCTTCTTACTAAGTCCATCCCAAGAAAAGAATGGTTGCACAACGTTGACCTTGGAAAGCTACAGTGGTAGCTTCAGGTCTGGGGTTAGCTTGCTTGGTTTTGCATAGAAGACAATCACTTCATGCTAAAAAGACCTTGTGTTTTATTCCAAGGAAGACAAAACTAAAGATGGATGGATGAGGACAATACAGGTCAGACCCTAACTTCTCAATTACTCTACTTCCATTGGAAAGTAAGATGTGAGCTAGTGCAGGAATGGAGTTTCTTCCTACTTCACATCTAAGACTTTAAAAAAAGTCAAATTCTTCCTATTGTTTGTATATATGCACATGCATACATACATACGCAAATAATCTCTGTGAAAATGTAAACAAGTAAACATTTACCTATCACATATTTGTTGATTTTCCCAGAGGTTCATTGCTTCAGCCCAAGCTTCACAGGTAGTTCTGTTAGATCTGGCATCAATACTGTCCCACAGCAAGAGCAATCCTTGTACTCACATCTCACACTGAGAGCTGCCTGCACAAACACCTCTCAACCATGTCAAGCACTCATTTCTGAAAACCCTACTTATTAAATTAAAAGTCTACAATTCAACAAGTTAGAAAAAGGTCTGGGAGGGTTGTGGGGGGGAGGGAATCCCTTGGTACCACTGGCAACTGCTAATAAGGCAAAGGATTAGCAACAAAGTCAGGTACCTCATTGCTTATTCCTTTTACACAGGCACTTGTTACTTAGAAGAAATTACATCTTACACACTGCAGAGCTGGTTCAATATCCCTGCGAACATTTAACATCAGACACCTTGCTCTAACCATGCTGGTAAAATAAACCCCTTTCAGAAGACAAGAACAGGCTGGTGACCGAGAGCTGATGTTCCTGGTTCTGTAAAAGGATTTTGAAAGATTAAATACATTCATAGGTTTTGAAACTGGGTGGGATTAGTGATGGGAGCTTTCACATGACAGTGTATCTAGGCAGAGATCACACTGACACCCATTGTCAAGCAAACAGAGAAGAGCTGAGATTAGAAAAGTATCCTTAAAACATTCCAAAGCACAGGATTCCTACGGAGGATTCCTCTATTGCTTTGTTCATTTCCATCTACTCTCTACTTATGACATGCATTTTCAAGTTCCATCTCTTGCTGCCTTCTCTCAGTCCATGGTACAGAGGATTACCTGCCTTCTGTTTCTATCTCCTGTAGTGCTGCAGTATAATCTGAGACATTTTGTTTCATCAGCATCACAGTTACGTTGCAGTAAGTGTTCTTCAGGGTAAGTATTAAGACTCCCAAACCTCAGTAAGCCAGGCACATCAAAAGGAAGAATGGGGAAAGGAGAGTAGAGTGAGTCATCTTTTTCACAAATAGGAAAATTAGGGAAGAAAATACCAAAGAAGGGTCAGATTTGATATTTTTTACTTTTTAACTACTGCTTGAATGGAAAGAGTTCTTTCCTGAGCAGGACTCTTTTGAGATTTCTGCAGTGTTTCATAATGGTTAGTGTGGAAGTGGCAATTAAAAAGATCTATTCCTGTTCGCAGGTAGGAAATACCATCATTATATGGCACCTTGCAAACATAGGAGTTCTTGTTTCAGTGAAAAAGTAATAACTTACTATCCCCATTAAACAAGACATCAAGTTAAATTCTTTTCAATCAGCTTAAAAACAGAAACGCCAAAGTAATTTTATTTTTGCAGTTATAAAACTGATCTTAGAGACAAAATTCCACCCCAGAAAAATTAAATCCTACAGAGAATTCAACTTCCTAGAGGGAAGATGTTCATACAGTACATTTCCACTCGTTTCCCTTTTGCTCTGCAGTATCACCTCCATGCTCAGTAGACAGATAAACTGATACCTGCCCACGAATAATACGAAGAATCAGCTAGAATAAGTTGAGGACAAAATGTCAATGTACTTTGCTTTCATCTCTCCCCAGGGCTGCCAAATGTTCAGATTTTTCTTCAGTAACTGTCTCAGCCCCATCGTAATGAAATTAAGAACTAAAATCTGGCTTCTGAGTGCCAAAGTCCAGGTGCTTTGTTTCATTCTTCCCTCGCACACACATTTTTCTGGTAGAAGCTTAATCTTTGCTGTATGATTATCAGAAAAGTCTTTTGAGTTAGGTTTTGTGGATGAGGAGGAGGCAGTTGCTTGTTTATTGCAGGAGCTGTTAACATTTTCTAAGTAAGTTTCTAAGCAGTCACCCTAAGGTCTCATATGAGGAGGTTTTCTTGTTGCTTGGTTAAGTTCTACTGCAGAAGACTTGAAAATCTGGGTGTCATTACCCAGAGATTAACCGTTTCCTGCTCTTCATTGTGTCAGCGAGAGGAACTATTAACAATCAATCTTTCCCTTTCATCTGAGTGATACTCTTTCTGGTAGCAAATTAAAGAACAGCACCGGTGCATAAACCTGTGGGTAGATCCAGAGAAGAGAGAACTGCACTTAAAATGTTCATGGTGTATGAAATAAAGCAACTCAACATCTCAGCTACTCCTCCTCGATGGAGCATCCCTGATCACCCAACATCCCCCTCTGCCCTGCAAACCTTCTCATCCTGTCCACTCACAGCAGATATTTCTACAGCTCATTCTCTGCAACCTGTGCTGCAGTACAAACAAATCACAGCTCAAGCTCATCTGCAAGAAGATTTCAAGGATGTGGCAAGTGATTAAGCGGTGAAAAACAAATGTATGATGCTCTAACACCAGTAGACTTATATCATAGCCAAAAGGGTAAGCTAAAATAATATTGCAACCGTGAAATCAGGAGTAAAAAGAAAGGAAAGTATTTATCTTTCCCTTTGTAGGTACCTCTTATGACCCACTCTGTAATTCTATGATCACACGTGGTTTACCTGTCATAGAGATAGACAAAAATCCTGTCCAGTCCTCAACCATAGATCTGTTATTCTGCCATTTCCACGTACAATAACACTTCTTTCTCAGACTGTTTGCTTACAATCACATTTTTATCGCCAGCCTGGCAGTACCTTACTGATAGCAGTTCAGCACCCCAGCATAAAGCAAGCAGACTTGGGTACAGCGTGCCTTGGAAGAGCCCTATGTGAGTTGATGGGCTTGATTTAAACACATGAAATACTAACCTGCTTGGCTCCTCCAGCACCTGCTGCTGACTGAGATGCAGACAGCAGGGCCACAGGAGTTACCCTTTCA
The DNA here is from genome assembly GCA_039877255.1 of Loriculus beryllinus. Lineage (NCBI taxonomy): Eukaryota > Metazoa > Chordata > Aves > Psittaciformes > Psittacidae > Loriculus > Loriculus beryllinus. Next base: position 72,984 of record JBCJKH010045323.1, on the reverse strand, counting down.
AGGGTAAGTAATGTATGATGACAACTCAGTCACCAGCCAAAGAAGGGAGAGGACTAAGAAGGACAATTACTTCAGCCAGAAAAATAAGCAGAGCAAGGAAAAGGGAAGAAAAACATTCCAAAGCTCTGTGCAAGTACTGCAATTCTCTTTTTGTGAGCTCCAGGAGTTAAACTTGCAGAATTCATAGACTCATAGAGAAGACCAGGGTGGGAGGATGTGGTGCTCACTCATCCTCAATAGCAAAGTACACAACTTGCCTGGACAAATTCCTGACTGAATTCAAGATCGG
>JBCJKH010045323.1:58228-70224 GCA_039877255.1 Loriculus beryllinus | reverse complement strand
GCTTCTCTGGGCACCCTGTGCCAGCGCCTCAGCACCCTCACAGGGAAGAGCTTCTGCCTAATGTCTAATCTAAATCTCACCCTTATCGGTTTAAAGCCATTCCCTCTCTTGTCCTGTCACTGTCTGCTCCTATAAAAAAAAGTCTTTTACCTCAACGAAAGCAAAAACATGTTCATAGCAGCTCGTGAAGTCGAAGAAGCAAGCTGGACTCTCTCGATAATATCTACACCAAATTAACAACTTATTTCAGTCATAATGAACTTTCTTCAATTAAAGCTGCTGTATTTGTTTCCAAGGAGATTTCATTATGTGGACAGTATGAAGAGTGAAAAAAAAACCTTTTTACCAAGACAAAAAGGTTAAAATTAAAAGGGTTTTGTTTGGTTTTAATTTAAATGTAAAGTATATCCCTAGACCAATTCAACATAATTTTTTAAACTTTGCAGAAATAATTTTCCATTGATTAATTTTATTCTCCAAAACAGAATTTCATGGTCCCTTAAAATAATGGTTTCTATATTATGAAATCTGGCTGCAATTTAAGATACTGAAGGGCTAGTTTCATATTATTATTACACTAATTAGTTTGTAACCTTTAGCTAATTGCTTTCAGTTCCCCATTAATTCAAGCTCTGATTATCTCATAGATGTTCCACTGCAACAGATATTATTATTATTAGCTCATATGTTTTCAAATGCTAGATACAAACCCCGAGTCAGGCTGCATCAATTCGCAAATCTGGCTTCACTAAAACCTGCATTTTTACCCTCAGTTCCACTTTCTCTCTCAACTTGGTAATGGCAAAATACTGCAGCTAGCATAGTTAATAAGATCACAGCTGGTATTTAGAGCACAGAATGACATGATGAGTGCTGGGAAAAGCACACAAAGTGACTGAAAGTCACAAAAGGTGTCTCCTTGCTTTTCCACTGGTTTTGCATGGGTGAATCAGGACCAATGATCCAACATGGCAGAGGAGGACTGGAGGAGGACAGTTACATCAGTACATGATCTAGTCAGACTGAAACAAATGAGCTGTATGAAAGAGCTGTATCTTCCCTTTAAATGTTCTTAATTTGATACAAAATAAATGACAGGTGGTAGAAGATACCAGGCAAGAAGCAATTACAGTAGCAACAAATAGGCTTAGGCACTGCAACCAAAGACAAAACACATATACTCAGATCTAAATTACCATTCTAATTAAAACCATATAGGTGAATACAACCGAACATGATGCGCTAATTGAATAATTCACCTGCTACGTTGACCCCAAGCACATATGCTGACATTGTTCATGAATAATTGGGATTTAATAATATATTGAAGGACTATTAAGACTTTTACATGAGCCTCATTACACTTAATGAGAGCACTGTGTAAGAGACAGCAGGATCACCATGAAAACACATATGCTCATTCTGCATCTCTCACAGCCAGTGCTGACACAGCTGCCCTGCACTTTCTTGGCATAGCCTGCTGTGAAAGCCAAAGGTATCTCCCTTCTTAGAGCACGTATCCATTCCCAAGACTGTGTATTTCTAAAACAGGTCCAATTGTTAACAGCCTCAAAAATTGATGCTCAAGAGGTTAGCAAACACAGCAGAGGTGTATCTAGCTTTGGGATACTAGTGCAGGATGGTCTTAGCGATATCAGATACAGCATGCTACACTCCCACAGAGCAGCTTCATTTGCAGGCTCAGGGGGTGAGCGCTGTGAACACACAGGCAGGGAACAGAGACTGTGCTTCAAGAGCATCACACACGGGGTGGAGTCTTGATATGGTCACAACAGAAACAAGAAACTTTGGCCAGCTTTCAAATTATGTTCACCATTCCTGTATTCCAAATAATTTTCATAATCATTTCAGCTGCATCTATAGCTGCTGAATAACCCGGCCAACAACATCCATTTTGCCTGAACAAGTATCTTAGAACCATAGAATTATCAGGGTTGGAAAGGACCTTAAGATCATCTCATTCCATCTTTCCAGAGCAAAGTGTGGATTCTGGAAACATGCACACCCCCAACCAGAATATGCTTTTGTGCAACAAACATTTTAAAGTAAAAAAAAAATAAAATTTGAGTGCTCTATGACAGCAAACATCATTTTGTTCCCAGTTTTCTAAGCCAGAGAAGCACTGTTAAAATTGAAGCATTTTCAGTTAAAACTGAAACTTTATTCCCTCTTTAGAAAAAGGATACAAAAGGAAAAAAAAAAGATTGATGTTAGTTCAGGACTTGAACTCGTCTCCAGCTTCCAAGTCCTAGTCTCAAACCAGCTCTTTTGCCCTGATTTAATAGTTTAACAACTCTTCCTACTTTGAATTTCTTAGGGAAATACTTTATTTTCCTTTCGGACTGTTTTTATTAGCACTCAAAAGTCCCCCAGTTCAACCTAAGTCATAGCCAGTATAAAAAGATGCCTAACTAGAATAAAAATGAAATTGCAGGGCAGAGTCATATCATCAGAACCCGAAGATTAATTTTAAATAGGTATGTAATGTAGAGGTTGGCTTGTTAAATTGTTGTTTAAAACACTCTTCTTGTATGGGGTTTGAATGATGCATTACTGACACCTAGAACAAGGGCAGCATTTTGGATTCAACGTTTTATCTCTTTCAAATCCCGTATCCTGGGAGCTATATGAATTGCAGGGAAACTGAAAAATGTCCACAAAGGCCTTCAAATGTGATCTCAATGGCTGCAAGAGTTTTGCTCCTTCCTCATCTCTAGCTCTCCGGGTTTCTGAAGGGGAAGAGGAGGTGAGGAGGTTTGCAGGGAGACATGTTGCACCTTACCTGCTGTCTTCGCATGGTTGTTCCAGATGGCTCCACCGGCCGGATCTGAAGGCGAACCTGTTCCATGTATTCACTGACATTTTGGGTAAATGCTGCACAAGCCTCTGCATGCAGACCTTTATAGAACCGGGCATTCTGCATTCTGCTTATTAACTTTGCCTCGTTATTTCTGCTCCTGCATGTGACAGCGCAAGAACTATCTCTTCCAAGTTTCTAATTTTATATATGCAGAGAAGCACTTACAATTGAAACAAATAGGTAAAACAGTTCATCCAGGCCAAATACAAACAGATACTAAATCGAATGGTGTATTTATCTGGTGCTAGAAAAGGACACATCCTCTAGGAGTACGCTTCTATTTGGAAAAAATACACGTATAGTAACATGCACAACATCCACTGCACTGCATGACTCTTGGAATACCAGCTGTCTCTCCCTGCCCCTAGAAATCTGAAACCTAAAGAAGGCAACATGAGTTTCCATCCAAAACAAACAGAATAAGAAGATAAGGATCTAATCTCCAATAAGAGCAGAGCGCTGTTTTATCATTTAAATCATGAGTCATTCTATAGAGGCTTAACAAACACTCTCAAGCTTTGAGGAAAACATTTCAAGACTAATTCCAGACTATAGTTATTTGGGGAAAAAGAAGAGGGGAAAAAAAAGGCTCAGCTACTCTGACTGCATCCTTCCTTTAGAACCAAAATACCACACGCTCACAGGTCCTCCTGGGTACTGTAACTCATTTAATGGTGCAGAAGACTGAGAGAAAACCACAAGCTGAATTATTTCCAGGACTTGAGCAATAAAAGGAAACCTTACCATGGAAAGACAGGTAATACTGGGGGCTCTCATCACCAAGAAAAAATTCAAGATGACATTCACAAGGGACAACTGCAAGTGACTCTGCATCAACCTAAATTATCCAGGCAATTAGGGACTGAAGTGCCTCAAACAATAAGTTAAATGCACTTGATTTAAAGAACAAAGATAAAGAAAATTGGGAATATGTAAAGTATATTAAGATGGACACCAAAAAACAAAACAGCTCAAATTAGCTTTCTCTTTGAAAAATTTAAGCTGAGATACTTGAGCACTAAAAAAGAATGACAGTACGTACCAAAGACAAAGATAGGGAAAAGTAGGGAGAACAAATCAACTCTACCTCTACTAAGCTGCCATAGGAACTCCAGAAAGTTACTGGGAAAAACAAGCAACGGGAAACACAACAATGCTGAGAAGTCAACTACAGGTTCTCACCTATAAACAGAGAGTGACAAAAACCAGTATGGATCTACTGCAGGTAATTATGGAAAGGCTAGGGAGCAGGTCAGAGCTGCAGAACAAAGTATGCAGCCAAACCAAAACCAGCTTGGGATTTTTGCAACTCATTAAAGTTCCCCCCATTCCCATTCCTAACTACATTCACATGTTCACTGTGAAATTATACTGCCACATTAAAAAATATTATGGAAGATAAGCGGGTTCCTATCCTGAACTGTAATGAAACCATTCATGCCCTGAAAGAACAGAGTTCTTCTTACTTCTTTATGCAAGCACGGCTTATGCAGGTGTGACTCTCGCAGGTACACTGAAACGTCACATACATGACACAAGAAAGGAACCCATCTACAGAGCTTCATGAAGGCCTGTCAAGTTAACATTAGAAGGAAAAATCTTTGTAACTTAAAAAGTCCTCAACTGGCCAACAAGACATACTGACTTGTACCTTGTAAAGCTAAAGCTGTCCCAATATTATGGAACTGTCCTTTTATTTCTTTCCTAATGAAAGGAGAAATGAAGCAATCTATAGTAAAACTAGCTAGCACAGTTCAATTAGCCCTGAAGTCTCTTGATCCCTTCCTGTACCCTCTCTCCTCACCTGCATTTGATTTCCCAAACCAAAACACAATCATGCCTGAAATAGGGATTATCATTATAGAAAACAGTTAACAGATAAGAAATAGCTCTTCAAACACCTGGTGGTACTTGGTGCATTAATGTTCATTATCATTTCTAATATGAACTGATATAGTCCAATTTTAAAGAAAGTATATAATTATCGATATTTTCATCACTAGCCCTCCAAAACAGCCTAATATTATCAACTCAGAAATGACACAAACCCGCCCTTTGACAGATCCAGTCTGGTCTTTCAGAGAGGAGCTCACTCAAAGCCTAACCCAGCAACAGTTTATTTGATATCTGAGAGCATCAAGCTTCTCTTGCCTTTGATATTCACTTTTTTACCTTCTCATTTTAATGTTAATCCTCAACATTTAATATAAACAGGACCGGTTTAAGATTCAGACCTTCCAGTTCAGTGATGCAGATCAAACAACTTCCTACAACATTTGGAGAGTATCCAAACAGTTGGTTACCAAACTAAGAAAGCTGGGGGTGGATTTGGGTGACTGACCTATTGCAAATTACTAGCAAGCAGAGACAGAACGATCCTTCTTCTTTGCTTTGGTTAAATAATCAGTGAATTTTTGTTTAGGATATAGTAGTTATTAAGTTGGTAATAAATAGATAAGCCGTATCCTACCAGTATCATCCATAATGGCCTTCAATGATGATACTACTGTAATCAACATGTTCATACAAACATTGTGGCAGAAACTGGCCCAATATTTTACTAGGCATTAGTCAGAATCAGAGATTCAAGCACCCTGGACTTTGAGGAGAACAAAAAAAAAAATCAATGCAGCATTTACACCTGTAGTTAATCTTGAGAATTTATACAGATTGGGATGTATGAAGTTCTCTCTAATCAGGGCAAAATAAAATTACTCTGTCCCCAGTATATTACCACTGTTCTTTCAAAACCAAAAAACATTCCTCTCCTGTTAAAATTTATTTAATTTTTAAAGGCTGACTCAATTTTAAGGAGTATTACAGCCTGGAGACAGAAGAGGAATAGAAGAGAGAAATCAGTGCATTATTGACTTGTTATCTTAGAATGTTCCTGCTTTGTTTACAACTCTTAATTTATTTTGATCACAGACAAGACGGATGGGAATGTCACAAGCTATATCTAACAAGTATTTTAAGCCTTCTAAATAACAGCTGCCTTCAAACAGGATTTCAAAGGATATTCACTAATATCTGCTCAGCTCCAGCAGGCTGGTACTGCAGGCTACTGCATTACCCACTGATCTCTCTTAGGCCAATGGGAGCTGAAGATGCCAAAAACATCTCAAGACTTGGCCCAACACTGAATCCTCAAGATGTTGAGAAGAGACCACAGCACATACTGAGGGAAGACATCAACTGTTTTAAGTCATCACAGTTTCACTCAAACTAGAAAGAAGTTGCTGGTTGGTGTACCTCAAAGCTACGGATGATCAATGACAGAGAAACACAGCCCAGTTGATCCTCTAAAAATTTACCCAATCAATAATTTGCTTTTAAGTTTAATTCTTGAAAATACAAGGCTCTGCTATTTATAAAGTTTTAAAGAATTTAAAGTAGTCACAAAGAAGTTTCTGTAGGTGAAAACGTAAGATTATCTCCTTGCCCATCGGTGCTTCTGCACTAAAGAAGTTATGACATGAAAACATATACTGAAGCTTGAAGCTGCAACTTTCAAAGTTGACTTTGAAAGTCTCATCTGAACTAGAACTATCTGTAAACTGTGTCCAACTGAAGTACATCACACCCTCCAATTTTCTTCATCATCTGTGACTTCTGTAATAAATATGCTACAGATACACACAAACTCACCCTGCTTGCAGAATGCTAGGCACAGCACCTACAAAGACTTTACTTGTTCATGTTGAGGGTCTGAAATGCAGTGAAGTTATTATTTAATGTGTAATTGCCTCAATGTCTGGCTTTGATAGGCTTTCTGGGGAGGTTATTGGAACTGTATGAGATGTAACATTTTGAGCTGCAGAAATCATGATCATTAGTTTCTCAATTCTGCACAGACATAAACAGCTATCATTATTCAGGCACATTTTTGTGGCAATAGCTCAGGTAGAAACAGTATTTTGTTCCTGCATACAATTGAAACTCCTGTTACCTTTCAAAAACCAGATAAATTAGCATTAAAATGAATACCAAGATAAACACTAACACCAAAGTAACAAAGAAATCCTTCTGTATGTGCATGTGTCTCTTCCAAGGACATTTAGGACATAAACCAACAGTTACTATTGTCCATCTTCCTCTGAAGGCAAAGCCACACCTTTGGCAATACAACTGGGATGGTCAATTGCTTCTGCAGAAAGGAAAATCTGATATAGGCAGTAGACCCTTGTGTGAAAGGGCACTGATACATCTCTACTACCTGCAAGCAATAATCACTGAAGCTTAACTTTTAAGCTACTCTTGTGATGAAAACTGAGCAAAGCAGCAATAACATGCTCTATAGGGTTGCCTTGTATTTCTCTTCACGCAAATAATTCATGCCAGTGCTTGGTGTGCAGTCTTTGACACAAAGTCGAAGTTAAGTTCTCTGCATCTCCGTGAAGTTAAGCACAATTCCATTTGTGCTTGGGTTCATACGTCATGGATCGTCCTTACCTACAGGATCAGTATACTTACGTCTAAGTAAAAATCACAAAGAAGGCACCACTCCTGTTCTGGAGAGCCCCAGTTAAGCTCCTGAGAGAGGCTGCAATTTGAACCAAATCAGAGGATCCTCTTTTCATCATCCTGCTTCCCAAAATAGAGCACCAGCTGCAGGGGTAGGATGTAACAGAGAGAGCAACATCCACTTTATATAGCACAATAAACAGTGGGAGTGAGGGGGCAGGGAAGAGAAAGAAGGAAAGAACAGGGGGAGTTACTTGCTGAGCAGAAGAGAAACACGGATTTCTTCCAGAATCATTTTCAGAAAGCCCCATACCAGCTGAGTAAGAGCTTGGAAACTCACAACATTCCTTTTTCTTACCAACCTTTTCCTTTTACTCCTGTAAAATGGAATGGTGGAAAAGCTCCTTTCCTCCTTCTCCAGTTGCCCTCATGATCTCCTGAAACAGAACTCAGGGCCCTATTTTCACACCTCCTTCATACCTTCATCCTTCACTGCAGCTTGGAAGGGCCTGTGGCTGTCTGAAGTGATCTCCCATGGGCTCCTGCACTTCCCAGTGCTGAGCAACACTGCTAGGTACAACAGTCACCCATTTACAACCACCTGGGACGTGTAACCAGCAGGGAAGTACCAAGAAGGGTAACTCCATTGTCCGATATCGCAGGCCAGACAGTGTAAAGAGGACAGACTGTATTAGGACAGACTGTATTAACCCAGCCTGTAAGACAAGCAAAGCATAGCCCACACTGAAGTGACTACCTCACCAGTGTTCACAGGAAAATGAAGAAGAGCAATCCTAGGAAAGGAAATCTAAGAAGGAACCAGACAGAAACAGAAATGGCCAACTGAGGCTTTTTGATTTGCCCTTTTTACTTTAGTAAATACGTATCTCTTTCTGATGATCCTTCTCACTGGTGGTCAGGTGTTCTGTCTCCCCTTACCTGCTCCGCAGCATCTTTTCAATTCACTTCCATTTTAGAGTTCATCAGTTCTTCTCTACACCTCACTCTCGCCATCCTCATCACCCTTCAACACCTTAGGTTCTTTTCCTCTGAAATGCATCCCTTCGTAATTAGATCTGTTGTCACCATCTTCCTCAAGTTGTCTTCATATTCTCCCACTTAGCAACATGTTACAAGCTTAGTACTGCATGGATTGGCTGAAACTTGGTCCTTTTAGTTGCCCAAGTGCAACAATTACTCCTTAGGCATTGCTCTCAAACACCATAACAACAAATGCCATCCACAGGGCTTACTTAACAAACCTTGTATTCGAATCAGCCTCTAAAGTGCTGACAGTGAAGTATCTCTGAGAAAACATCCCTATTTCTTGCATCACTCTTGTCTAATGAAGCTGCTTTTGATGAGGAATGACATTGAGTGATGGAACCAAAACTACCAGGGAATTCAATTATATCTAAACATCTCTAAACAAATTGTTGAAGGTAGATGCTTCTGGCAAATTAAACATTTTTAATGTGGAAAAAAAGAAACATTTTGAAATTAAACTGCCTTGAAAAAAAAAAAAAAGGGGGTTATGACAAAATGGTTAAACCTCCTCAGAATAAGATGCTTCATTTCATTAAGCAAAGGATTTCAACTCAATTCAAATTAGGGTTGGGGAGGAGTGAAGAGAGAGAGTAGTAGAGTACCAGAAGAGAGAAAGAGCATTGTTTCATCAACAAGAAAGAGCATCACACTGAGGAAAATGTTCTTTCAGATTCATCTTCATTTAAAAGAATTATCCTATCAATTCAATCAGCAAACTGTTATTGATGTTATCACCACTTGACTGTCATTTCGCAGTGTGGTTACCTGGCCCAACATCTTCTCTGGAAAGATGCCTGGATAACAGATCTAGAGAGAACAACTGGCTTTGTCCCTGAAACAAATAAGTCCTCTATAAAACAAATCTTTCACATCAGTTAGATGCTTTCCTGGATATCCTGCTCATCTATTATCCTCTAAATGCCAAAGGCTTTGGGAAGGAGATGATGGAAGTTCACAGCTGGGGCTTATCTCTAAAGTCAGTTTCAGATGCCAGTTTAAGGTCTCGACTTTAATCTTCAAAGCAATTAACAGATGAGCCTCTGTTACACTGGAGACCAAATTGCGATCTATAACATTTCCTAAACGGTTGTGCTTCTTTGGGACCATGCTGATCACAAAGCTCAGACCAAGCTTCAGGAGAGCTGGGGTAAAGCATTTTCTGTCATAGGAATCTGGCTATGAAGCAAGTCTCCATAGGAGAATTCAGAGCCTCAATCTCTTTTGAACCACTTTAAGCCTCTTCCTAAAGAGGGTGGAAAAAAAAAACCCAAACCCAAAGGAAGAAAAATCCTCTCACCTAAGCAATGGCACCAGCACCCCTCCCAGTCATATCAAAATATTTTCCCTATCCTATTCCCAAATTAATTAGTAACAAATCCACAGAAAACATTGATATTCAAGAGATGAACAGAGAATTCATAAGGCATTCAGGAGAGTTTTAGCTAATGCTGTTGTTAGAGGAAGCGCAGGCAACAGTCCCAGTTCATCAGGACTGTATTCTATGTGCTAACATAAGCAACTGGCTTCGAGTTCGCCTTGCAATCCGCAGTGTGGAAAACACTGTACCAATAACTAGATTCATGGAACAAACACTGTTTTTCCTCTTCAGAACAGAGCCAGCCCATCTTAACAGAACTAACACACGCTTCATGGGCTCTACCTGCACCTCCAAAGCATCTCCTGTCCTATGCAAACCCCACACACATAACCACAGCTCTTAAACAAGAAAAATATCCCTTTAAAACACAAGGAGGAGGGAGAAGGAAGGAGAGCTCCTGAGGAAATAAGGGAAGATCCTGGAGATGAGGGAAACATGTGGAGACCAATGTCAGGAGGTGCCCACAGACCTTGCCAAGTGGCACCTGAGACCAGTAACTTCAGGCAGCATCACAGCAGGAGCAGAGATTACTTCCTGCCCAGGGTTCCCAGGTTAAGTAGTGACTCTTTGCAGGAAAGGGAGCTCAGACCTCAAGAAAGAAACATAAGGGCTGTAACAGCCACGGAATAAACAGAACAAATGAAAACCAGTTTTTTCCAGAGGTGACATTCTCTACTTTCCCCAAGGATTCTGGATGAACCTTAAAGAGCTATAGGATGAAGAAGGAAGCAGGGAGGAAGAAGTGCTGCTGTTAGTTTGGCATTCATTTGGAGGCGCTGAATGGGAGCCACAAGTACAGATGGCATCTCAATTCCCCCTTCTTTATAAGAAAATGTATTTTTAATACAGTAAATTTCTGTTCCCATTAAGGCATTTTTAGCTGTGAAATAAGGACAGTTAAAAGCAATAGCTAAAACCTCAGGGTTTAGATGCCAGATCTGAAAGCAGTTTATTTCAAAGCAATGGTGATAAACACATGCAGCTTCTTCAAACCACACAAGGTCTGGGCAATGAGGATGCAGGGGACTGTGGGCAGGTATCTAAGAGGAAATCACTAAGCCACGCAAAACAGACCATGCTGTTGCCTTTGCACATGGTAGGGGGGAGCATAGGTAGGGAGGAGGGATATTTATATCACATTATATCTTCTGCTTTGTTCTCTGTAATGGACACTGGCTCTAAGCCTCCCCTGCTAGACATACACAGCATTCCATGCGACTGCCAGGTTTTCAGGCACCTGATTAAAAGCCTGACAACCATCAAGGCAGCAGATCTGGAATCTTGACCGCATTTCAAACACTGGCTCATCTCATGCTGTTAAGTACCACAAGAACCTGAAAGTGACACAGGTGGGGAAAAAAGCCATGGTGGCACTTTTGGAGTTTCTCACCTTGAGTGGAGATGCAGGCTGCGCTTACAAGCAAAGTCTAATTCTGACTAGGAAATCACTCAACATGACAAACACAGATTGAACAAGAAGGACTAGAGAAGAGACTGGGCAAAAAACACTACCCAACACAAAGTACTGCTGGAACAGTGTCTTATGACAGAATCAAGGTCAGATAAGGTATGAAAAACATCAAGGCATGTTAGAGAGCCACAATCTGAGCTCCTATGGTAAGATACTGTTACTAAAACTACAGTCCTCAATCCCATGTCAGATGGTCCTGCATTATGTGTATTTACTTTGGTGCCCAGTGGCTAAATCCTGAGCATTCAAGATATTTTACTTGGCCAAGCTTACGGAGCTGCTGCAAATGCCTGTAGTTAAAAGCCAGACACAATATGCAAGCCAAGAGAAACAAATATGACATCTACAGACAAGCTATAAAGTGAAAAGCTAAAAAGAGCAGGACCTGTGGGAAACATGGATTGCCATTTTCCTTGATTCTCTGCAGGATTTAATAGATCCTTATGTTTATTTTATTACTTATTTCTATTTCAGGTGCAGTTCTTGAACTATCAGGCAGTCACATCCCAGTATCTCCCCTATTTTTAAACAGTTACGGAAATTTCCAGAGTCAGTCTAAACTCTAAAGACAAAAATCTGTGAATGAATACCCTACTACATAGCCAGAGAACTTCAGTGTCGGTTGGCAGCTAGATATATAGTTGGAATAAGAGCTCCTTTAAATCACGGAATAGTTCAGGTTGGAAAGGACCTTAAGATCATCCAGTTCCAAACCCCCTGCCATAGGCAGGGACACCTCACACTAAACCATGGCA
>JBCJKH010045323.1:36983-47552 GCA_039877255.1 Loriculus beryllinus | reverse complement strand
TTATGCCTCCTTTGGGAAACAGAAGGATGCTGTTTGATTCAGAGTTTTTGTTTGGTTTTAATTTCTTTCAAAGGTCCAATTCTAGTGGTTTTTAGAATGTTTGCTTCCCTCAGACAGCAATTTCACTACCAGAAGCACCATCCCTGTGCTCCAGCCTCATTTATCATGCTGAAAGCATCCACATTTCACTAAACGTAAGAAGGTAGATTCCTTAATTACCTATCCAAAGCACAAATGAAGAAAAAGGCCTTGAAGTCACCTTTAAAGGCAGAAAGTTTTGGCTACATAGAAACATGGAAATAAAACTTAAGGCCTCATTAAGTCAGTGTTTGTCATTAACTATTGTATTTGGCACACCTTGTACACCCCTATGCACAATAACTCTTCCCAGTAACTTAGAAAAGACAACTGAATAGATGAATTAACATGACAGTGAGCCAGTTAACTTTCTCTCCTAACTTCTACACACTTCAGGCATGAAAGTCTCATTCTACATTAATATGAGCTTTCAGTTTAACACTGTGCAAGTGTCCTACAACACTGCCATGAACAAAAAGCTATTGCCGCAGAGTAGATGTCCAAGACCTCAATCCAGCCCTAGGCAGAGCACACTACCAAGACAGATCGAGCTGTCTGGAATATGAAGTGCTGGAGTCTTTGATACATGCTTATCTATGGCAATGGAAGAAGCTAGCAACAGCTAGCTCCCGTCACAAGGAACAAGTTGCCACTCTGCCTGCACAGTCAGCAGGAGGGAATGTCTTCTCACTTCTCCCAGTTGAGTGCACAAACTGATGGCTTGCTTTACACCTCTGATGGGCTGGAGCAAGGCTGCCAGACTGTGTGGAACAGCCTGCGGCTCACAGATACATTCTGCCTCTCTGACCCTCTCTCCTGGGAAGGATGGACACCTGGGAGATGTAACTTCAGCTCATCTGTTAACACTCCGGTGTAAGACAGGCACGTTTACTTTTACCTTGGAGTGGGGATGGGTTACGATGATGTGACTGCAGCTTCGACTGGGGTGCACTGATTTTTAGTTATTCAACCTGATCATTATGATACCTAAACCAAAAATTAGATCATATAGAACAACTTCCTATTCTGGGACAAAATCAAGAATAAGTTGTGAGGGGAAAGCAGAGTTTTGAGTGACTTATATTAAGACCATACATTACAGGAAAGAAAAAACAACAATAAATCTGGAGCAGAATTTAACTAGCCTTTAAAGAAAATAATGAGCATTTTCATAGAATGCCCTTCCAGCTTTAAGAGAGGCTGTCACATTGGGTCTGCAGGCAGCCTGAGAGCAATAGTGGCTCAGGCCACCTCATCCCAGGGAGCTGGTAAACACTGAACCTTGACAAAACCTTTACTTGAAATCTGCTTTACCACAGAAAGCTACATGGCCATCTATGCAGGCTAGCCACTACTGAACACCACTGTAAACTCATCCCAATGACTCCCAAAACAATTCACCTAGCACCAGAAAGCACACTATTAGAAATGCAAACCAGCTCCTCCTCCTCAGGGGACAACTGTTGGACAAACTCTCAGGATCCCTATGCTTACTTCCAAAACCTAGAACATCATTTTCCAGCACAGACTGACAGTTTGGAGATACCACAGTCATCTGAAATATAATTTATACTGATTTATTTTTCATTGCACACAAAAGCTACTCCTGCGTGGACATCATAATGCTTTAGGCCACAGTTAAATCCAGGAAAAGCTCATCCCTGTAGGTACCTGAAACTCAAAGTGCTCAGGATGCCTCTAGACTGCAATATAACGCGTTAAGCATTAAACATCTTCTCAGCAGTTAACATGGGATTTTTCCTCCCACTCGCACAGCACTGTAGGAACCAGACACAGAATTTGGTGGAAGGAGAAAGATGCCTGATCATGCGCACATGCATGCCAGGATCCTTGATTCCAGTGGGAGTCACCATGTGGCATTATGAAACAGCTTTAAACTTTCTCCTCTAGCAGCCGAGCACAGCTTCAGCAATAAAACAACACTACTGCCCTAATATGTGATGTTATTTCTTCAGAGAGTGGTATGGCAAGCAGAAGAATGTCTCCTTCCCAACTTTAATCTCCCTGCAGGGATCAACTTTGCAGGTAAAGTTTTTCCATTAAAATCCCATGGCTCTATTTCCTGCAGTGTCTATGTATACTTTGACCTTATTTCCAAGAAGGGAGTGAAAATCCAGTTCACACTTCTCTTATTCAGACTCAAGCACTAAATAAAACTAGTGAAAAGCATCATTTTGAATGAGCCTGATAACTAAGCCTGGCTGCTGTGTGCAAGATTCAGGCTTAAGCCAGAAATGGAACAGCTACTCATTGAAACAAATCAAACTGCGGGGTTGCACTAGATGACCTTTGAAGGTCCCCTCCAACCCCAACTATTGTATGATCCTATGAAATCGAATGCATTGTTGGGTGATGATCCTACTTTTTGACGCACAATTCGTTGCCCTACATTACTGCTGTGGGCTTCATTACCCAATCTATTAAGCAAGATCCAGAAATAAGCTCCTGATTATTTGTGACTCTGAAATTCCTAGCAAGCAGCAAGGGACATCACTGAATATGAGGGGGTTAAATCTGGCTGTAGGAAGATGTAGCTTTCTACAGGTTAAAGAAGTTCTGAGATAAGAAAAAGCAAAGAGACCAAGTATCCAGTCTTTGAAGATGACATCCAAGAATCACCTCAGGACTGGAAAGCCTTCATAAACTGCAGTATCATGCATATTGGATCATTGTAAGGATCATTATACTGGATCATACATAACATATTCAACTATGAATAAAATACCTCCTTCCAGATGCAAATAGGATTCTTTCCTTCAAGGGCAAATACCAAAACAAAAATAGAGCATGCCTGTGTAAGAGCTGGGCTCATCTTCCAACCCACCATATTTGGCTTCTGGCACATGAAGTAACTTCCACTTCTTTTAGTGGCAGCAATCAATATTGCCTATTTCAATTAATCTGAGGGTAAATCGAATTGGAAGCAGTGTCACTGGTGTGATGACTGATGACTTCTGTATTCCTCTGATGCTCTAGAGCAGAAACTAGACATAAAAAAAGAAAGTTTCCTTCATTCTTGTGGAAGGTTTTTTTGCATCCATTCCAGAGGAACTTTCTCTAAAATTAATTCTTTTAATTATATTCTTTACCTAAGAATAATAATTTAAATATCGTTCACAAGAACCAGAATAAAGTCAGAAAGAACTGGACAAAATGAAAACATTATTTGAAATCCAAACGCATCAGGAAAGTCATTAAAGAAAAACATTTTCCAGCAAAATATTGATTTTTATTAAAGGCATAAAAATAGAGAGGTGCACAGCATTGAATATTATTACCTTCACAGGGTCATTTATCATGTAGCATTTCAAATGAGAAGATAAATGACAAATAAGATTTAAGAAGCAATAGCTTGAAGAAGCAGGTGTGTCCTTAAAAGTTTATCCTGTCTTGTAAGAGTTTCTCTCTAACGGGATTCAGGATGGTAGTAATAGAGGGTATCTGAACATTTCTCAAAGCAGAAGATATTAAGTGCATTTTGTATCAATAGTTGAGTTCAAGCATACCACTGTGTATTTTCTGGCTTAATCAAGGAATATCCATGCCATTCAATTAAATATAAACTATTCTATCTCTTAAAAGGAGATTGGTAGTGAGCATCTGATTCATTCATATATGTAACTTTCTAAGAAGAAGGAAAAATGCCCAAAGAATAAGAGTGACCACTCTTTTCCCACTTTCCAACTATGGATGCAGCTCCGTTTAGATTTGAACAAAGCAGATTAAGGATGACAGTTTAAATTGGTTTGGAATACGAGTAAAAAAGAAATTATTTCAGCTTAAGACTTGTCTTACTTTTAGCTACATTTTTGGTGAAGTAAGTTTATAGTTTTTGCATGGTTGAGATGGTGCTGCAGAATTGCTCTGTTCAGACAAAGGGTAAATGATGGCAGAGGTGAAATTCCACATCTGCAACTTGTCTGTTCTTTACTGTCTTTTCAAGAATGGCTATAAACTAGACTGGAATAAGCCCTCTATAAAAGAAAGAATATCCTTTTAGATTTTTGCACTGGTTTCTATCCTAAATATCACAGTAGCCAAGGAAATAGTGGGATGCCTGACTGCAGGAAATAACTTTTGCCCCAAGGGCCTTTGTGATCATAAGACACAAAACCCAGCAAAGGACTTCGGAGAGTTCTTGCTTTAAGGGACCTGAGATGTTAAAGTCTGGAAGCCTTCAGTAAGCCTTCAAGTGCTTACACAATGAACAGGGACTCCAAAGGGTGAGGAAGGGTAGCTCTGCTGGGATCTGGTGCTGCTCAGAACAGAAGAATTCCCTTGTGATAATCCCTAGGACTCAAGCTTTTTCTGGCACTGTATTAATCCAGCTTAAACTCATGCTCTCATAGACATGCTGCAAAAAGAAATAAAAGAGATTCTCTTTTCAAAAAAAACCCCTTTAGGATTCTCTGCTGGAGTCATTTTCCCCATTTCCTTCCCACCTCTTAAAACAGAAAATCTACTCATTATGACACATTGAATTTAATAAAAGAAACATCCATCAGGAAAACTGAAGTGATGGGCTCCTGTCCATATGCAGGACAAAGTTGCTTCCAATTTCAATCTGACAAGAGGTTCCAGGCAGGTAGCCACAGGACTACAGCTGGCTTGAGGGTAGACACACACATTCAACACCAACAGAGCAGACAGCCACAGCATTCAGTCTCCTGTACAATTCACTTTTTACCTTGGTTTTGCCTGCTGAGAGGAAATATTGGCAAGAGCATCCTCCTGACAGGCAAACAAAACATTTCATTTAAGGTTGTTTTGAAACAGAGCTCAGGCAGCATTTAGTTTTGACACCAAAGATTCCAGGTTTTACTACGGTCCTAGACAAATACCATGGAAAACAGACCAGGGAGGAGTCATGAAAATGGATAAAAAAAAAAAAGAAATCATTTGACCCTACTGAAATAAAGAAAAGCAAAACCCAGTTTATTTAACTGAGAAGTGTAACTTAACAATGACTTTCAGTTACCCGCAAAACAACACAAAAAACCTCCTTCCAACAGACAGGTACACTGCAAGATCTAAAAGCCAGAAACCAAGCCAAAACCGTTTCAGACACAGAATAAAGCACAAATGTTAAATGAAGATCATTTGCCACTGGGACAGTTTAGTAAAGTTTGAGCACTAAAGCAAAAAATCTGGAAATTTTTAGGTGACAAATCACTACCCTCAGAAAGCTCTCTCCAGTCCATCTGGTCAATAATTGCTAAGCTTTGTAGAACTGTTGCTGATTACCTCATCCTTCTCTCTTGCCTGTAAAACTGAGATGAAGCGTTTAGACTGACAGACTTCAGGACATCTTGAACCTAGCAGAGGATTTCTTTCACCATATATATGAATAAAGTTATAATAAACAAAACATCATCACATGGCCTTAACTAAAAGCTTTGGACAGAGAATAAATTGTACATGGGTATGATTCTAAGGATTACTTCTGGAATATTACTTTCCAATATTATCTACTGGAAAAGGCTATGATGCTCCTGCAGCCTCTGTGCTTGTGCACATCATCTCTATCACTGACATGAGGGGCCACCCCCACCATTCAGATCACAGCAGCAGGGCTTCCAGCTTTGTCCGAGCTGATCATGGCTGTCCATCACTCCTCCTTTTGGCACTGGGTTTTTGTGTTTGGATTGCTGGGTACCCACTGCTGCCTGCTACTGCTTTCACCTCAACCTGCTCCTGGTGAAGGACTGAGACAATACACACTCAGTGACGAAGGACTGAAAATTATCTGTCTTCAAAGCAGCATTCATTCCATTTTCCCTAGCATATTGCAATGCCAAGGTAAAGCACACTGCTCTGGTAAATAGAGAAGGAAACGACACTTTAACAGGTGCTTTTTTTCCCCCCCTTCCAGCCCCCCAAGTTTTGAATTTTCACCTCAAGCAATGATCTGGTATTCACATTTAACATCAGGCACTAGCAATTAACCTGAATGAAGATACCTTCCCTCTGGTAGCAGGGAAGACAAGAATAATTTCTTGTCAATGGAGCCAAACATTTGGAGAACATCTTTTAATCAAGATCGATACCTATAATGAGAAAAGGGCTTAAAAACTAGCAAAGCAATAATGCACATACTAGCTTTCTGATTGAACATGCTGATAACCTCAGCAGAAACAGTTACACTGCCAACCTGTACCAAACATAATGGGACTGCCACCTCACAGGGGGGTTGACTCCATCAGCCCCAATTCTTTGCAAAGGCAGACACAAAAACGCATGTGTACCCCCAGCCACACCACTGCTCCTTTATCCAGTGCATTTCAGCAGAGGCTTAGTCACAAAGGCATTGCTTAGTCTTAGGCTTGGTCTCAAAAACATGGCTAAAAAGTCTTCCTCCTCCTATTTTAAGGTATAATTGACTTCTCTAAACAATATACTGTTATGCTAACCATTTATTTTTGTAGCCAAGAGAATACAAGTGAGTTTTCATTTTTAATGTATAATTCCAGCCCAATAAGCCTACTGGGAAGGTTTTTAATAAGTCATGAAATTTCAGAGCAAGA
Source organism: Loriculus beryllinus (assembly GCA_039877255.1). Taxonomy (NCBI): domain Eukaryota; kingdom Metazoa; phylum Chordata; class Aves; order Psittaciformes; family Psittacidae; genus Loriculus; species Loriculus beryllinus. The sequence continues at coordinate 40,929 of JBCJKH010045323.1, read as the reverse complement.
GAAAGCAGCAGCATGAATGGCCTATCCCTATTCCTACTGCAGTACTTGTTTTCACTATCTGAGGTAGGAGACATATAACACCCTTTGGGTTTTATAATGTATTCTACAATTTCCTGCTAATGAGTATCAAGGACTGTAGCTGTGTCAGGATATGATACTAATTAACAGGGCTACTTAAACAGCCAAAGGTGGTCTGGATCTCAAGTCACCTCTCTCCCAAATGTAACTCAGGTCACAAACTCCTGACATCTCTGTACTTCTGCAGGAGACCCCAAATTTTAACCCTTCATTCCTTGGTCACATAAAATCCAATGGTTTGGAATCCTGCTTGGCTCAAACTGGGGAGAAAGGAAACTGCACAATTTTTCAGGGCTCATCTATCCATAAAACTCCACAGGACTTTTATGCCATGAAAACAAGTAAAGGGGAACAAGGTGTTCCAATGATCTGCTGCCAAAGTTTTTCCACCAAATAAGTAGTTTCCCAGGGAATGTTTGGCTTTTCTGAAGGAAGAGCATTCATCAGCCAGCTCTATTAAAAACCATAAAAAGCATTAGTTTTGTTAATTTCTGTCTGCAGCACTTTGCTCAGCAGCACCAAAGGCATTTTGGATGAGACAGCACTGACCATGAACCCCAACAGTACGACACCAGACATCAACACAGTGACTGAGGGATTTAAAACAGGGTGTAGACTGCAACTGGGAGAACACACCAAAACCCAAGCTCCCCTTTCCTACCAGCAGTCATTCTTATATGCTTCTACTCCTTCCTTTCCTCCCATATTTCACTTCCCCTTAGCCAGCAGGAAGTTATACCATTTCCCACTTCTGTGTTTAAGCTGAACTTCCCCCTCCACACACTCACTATATCCCAGTGGTTGCTTCTTAGAGCTGAAATGTACTTGTCTTGGTATGTTTATCACATGAGGCACGCAGGCTGACATTCAGATGAGGAAAAGGCACATACAGGGATACCTTACATACCACTACTGTCATTATGCAGCTCAAGACCAATTTGCTTGCAATCAAGCAAGCAGTTTTCAAGGAGTGAATGTTTCACTTTGAGCAACAACTACATAATAAAGTTCATTTTCATGATTTTCACAAGACCTTTGGAAGTTCTGTTAAGTAAGTTTAAGGAAGCAATGAGGACACAGAAGAAACTCATCCAGGAAGACCAGCCCATCTGAGCTGGCAGGCAGCAGACATCCCAACAGCTCCCACATCCTCAAAACCCCTCAGGAAAGGCAGCTCTGCATATGCAGATTTTATGTGCAGCAAGCATTAGAGGGATCTGACTCAATCTGTTCAGTGTCAAGACTGGCCTCAGCACTGATCCATTCCACTACCTGCATAATGATCAAGGGGCTTAAGCTGGGTTTTGACAGCACAAAAGTTGCCCCTTCCTGCCACCTTGGTAAGCAGCAGGTGAACACTGAAGCCAGTGACAACCAAAAGCAGCTGTTTCACAGGTTTCTTCTACTGATCCACAGGTTTTGCCCAGAAAATGCAAACCAGCTGAGCATAGCAGGAAGCATCATAGGAGGTCAGTGATAGGAACAGAAACTAGCATTTCTTTAAAGAAATATGCTTACAAACATTTGGTTCTTAGATAAGTACACCCTTGCACAAATGCTTCTCCATTGCCTAGCTAACCAGCCATCTCAGGAACCTCATTAGAAGTCATAGAATACACTCTAATATGTGACTCAACTGGTACAGCAATCCTACATTGTGTTTCACCAGAAATATCTATCAAAGGTCAAAAATACTTAATATTCTCTAGCTCTTTAGAAGTGGGAGAGCTCTGCTTACAGCAAGAGGTCTGAGCAGTTCATCAAGTTTATTACTGCAAACTGTGTAACAGCAGTTATGGAACAAGTTCTGTTTTTCATCTCAAGCTCTAGATGAATTTCACTGAAATGGCTGAAGAAATGGCACAAGTTCAAAAACAGAGATGAAGTTGGGTTGTGTTGACTTCTAGGTATTTATTGCATGAAGAGGTAAATATCAACAAAGATTAAGACAGATTAGAAGAAGGTTAACAAGTCAATATGTGCCTTGAAGGAAGAGAACACTTGACATCTATTGAAGTCAAAGTCAAAGTAAATTATCCAGAGAAGATTTTTCCTTTGCTTTTTGTGAAGCAGAGAGTGCTGGCTTACAAAGGACCATTCATTGCTATCTAGCAGCTCATCTGCCTTCAACCAGTGTTTTTATATCCTTTGAAAAAGACCCAAATATTCTCCCCCTTGATGCTTACAGAACATCAGCTCCTTCTCGCCTCTGAGCCAAACAGCATGTGTTCCTGTGCCTCTATTTTTACTGGCACTGTTGCCATCACAAATACTGAGGAATTTATCTTAGTATTTAACCACACTAAGGCCCATCCATAACTAACAAAGCATCCTGGCACACATTGACACGCAAGAATAGTATTTTCTTTCTTTGCTGAAAAAGGAGTTATTATTTATCATTCTAACCCGGGAGATAAGTCAGTAATGGAAATGACAGTACTGTGGAAAAAAGCATGTTTCTCTCCATTTTCTTCAACGAAGGTCTTCCAAGCATTACATTCACCTTCATGCCTAGGTTTATTAGCAATATCAGCTCCATAGTGTGAAGCCAATTTTTTCATCCTTTAACTGTTAAAACCTAGTTTTATGAAGTTGAAACATCACGAGTTACTGGTAATGGCCAAAACCGGACACAAAAGTATAGATTTCATCCAAGTTTTGTACTTGGCTCCAGTTTTAACACCACACTGTAAACATGAATAAGATCTGGAAAGCAGAATTTATGAACATTTGCATATTTAAAGATAGTTTCTTTCTTTACTGTTTTAGTGATTTTCACATGTATTTGAAGTGACTAAAAAGAAGGTGGCTGGTTACGTAGTGGATACTCAAAGATTTCAAGACATCTTGCCATCAAGTTACGGCTACATGAAGCAAGTTAGTCTGATTAGCAGCAGTAAGTTCACATCAGTATGTATGAAACATAAGTCGTACTTAAAAAGTACGTCAAATGAAATCACAGGAAGATAATACCAACGTTTAACCTACCTTTGTTTTCTTCTCAACATTGCTTGCATATTTTGGCCAAGAGCAGCATTAATTATGGGTGGGAGCAGCAGGTCCCAGAAAGGATTCTTGAAGCCATCCCTGAAGAATATCCCAGTAACGGTAAAATGCTGTAAAACAGAAAGATGAGTTTCTGGTAAAGAAAAAGCTGTAGTCTCAAGTTTCAACATTGTATTATTGGAAGCAAAGAGCAATAAATATCTATCTGAAAACAATATAAGCAAAATAGAACAATAAAAACCTTCTCCAACTTGAAGTTTAACTGCAAAACAGTTTAAGGCTCTTTTTTAATTGTTATTTTTGTATTATCTCCAGAATAGATCCCACACAAGAGTACAGAATTCTATGGCTAGGATACAAGCAACCTTCCTGTACTGCCAAATATTGCTCTGGGCAGAAAAGAGAGCTCTGCTGTCCCAGATGGAGTGCCTAACTTCTTGTGCCAGTGGCAGGCTTCCTGGTTTTGTTCATGATAACAGAAAATTGATAACAGGTGATCACAGGTATCTGTTTTCCTATTCAACTGACTGGTGTGGCCTCAGCTTCCCACTGACAGAAATGAAAATAAGCATGTGCTCATCAAGTGTTTGCTATCCATACATGGAATGTTATGTATTCACCCTGAAGATGCCAAAAAGCTAGTAAACACTGTGCAATACAGTTTCTTGTAAATACATAGCTGCACATAACCCTAACTGCTTATTCCTTTAACAATAATTCTGGGCTATGTGTCCAAAAATCAAGCACCACACTTCTCAGCCCCACAGTCTATCTTTGAATTCTTTCCCCAGGCTATAAGGCCCAAGGAAGACTTCTAGGATAGCACTTAAAGTTTGCATTTCAGAAGTGATTTAAGTACATG